>JAWRVF010002171.1:0-16432 GCA_036785485.1 Physcomitrellopsis africana
TGATAGATTTTGTGCATGGTACAAAATGTGCCATCTTGGTGAACTGATCTACTATCACAAATATAAAATCATAAGATCTTGAGCTTGGAAGTTTTGTGATGAAATCCATAGAAACAGAAGACCATGGTTGTTCTGGAATAGGTAATGGCTGAAGAAGCCTAAAAAATCGATGACGAGGAATCTTTGATCTTGAGCAGATATCACATGATTGTACAAAGTCTTTGACTGCCTTCCACATTTGAGGCCACCAAAAATCTCTTGATATAAGTTCCAAAGTCTTGTTGTATCCAAAATGTCCTGCCGCTGGAAAATCATGACGTGCTTGAAGAACACGTAAACGTGCTTCTCCTTCTGGAACATATAGATGTCCTTCGAAATATAGTAGATTGTTCTTGAACTCGAATTTAGAAGAATCATGAGACTTGGAAGAATTATTCTTGATATCATGAACAAGAGGGTCTGAGGACATACTTGACTGAATTTGCTTGAGAAAAGTTGAATCAACAGTCAATGTTGATTTTATTGCTCAAAGATAAAACTGCTCTAGTTTCAAGAGAACCGTTTTTTGTTGCTCAAAAGCTGCATCTCCTTCTTTTGGTGCAAAGTAAGAACGTCTAGAAAGGGCATTGGACAAACCTTGTTGTTTCCTAGCGGATAAGTGATAATGAATTTAAATCTTGACAAAGACATACTCCAATAAGCTTAACAACAATTTAGCACACGTGTCGACATGAAATACTTGAGGTTCTTATGATCCGTATATACGGTGATTGGACTCGAAGCGCCTTCTAGATAATGATGCCATTCTTGAAAAGAATCCACGATTGTAAGAAGTTCTTTGTTGTGGATCTCATAATTGATCTCAACTGCTGTGAATTTTCTTGAATGAAAAGCTACTAGATGAAATTTGTCATCTGTTCCCATTTGTGACAAAATCGCACCTAAAGCAAAGTCTAATGCGTTTGTTTCCATAAAAAATACCTTGGAAAAATCTACATGATACAGGATTGGTGCAAAAATAAACAATGTCTTCAAAGCTTCAAATACTACTTCCGCTTCTTGATTCCATTGGAGTTTGTCTTTACAAGTCAAACGTGTAAGTGGAGCTACAATACGACAGAAGTCTTTGATGAAGATCCAATAATAATTGGCGAATCGTAAAAAATATTGGACATCTCTTATCGTCTTTGGAATCTTCTAATTCATGATTAATTGGACTTTCTTAGGATCCATCATGAGACCATCATTTGAAATGATGTATCCTAAGAAATCAACTTGAGTAGTGTAAAATACACACTTTTCCATTGTGGCGTACAATCCCGCATCTCTAAGTTTTTGTAATACTTGACGAACATGTATTTCATGTTCTTCTATATTCTTAGAATAGATCAAAATATCATCTAGGTAGCAAATGACAAAATTGTCTAAGAACTCACAAAAAACATCATTCACGAGATATTGAAAAGCAACTAGTGCATTCGTAAGTCCAAAAGGCATGACATTATAATCAAAATGTCCGTACCTGGTTCGAAATGCAGTTTTTTATTCATCTCCTTCTTTGATGCGTACTAGATTGTATGCTCCTCTTAGATCTATTTTTGTATAGATCCTAGCTTGATTCAACTAGTCAAGGAGTCCTGATATTAGAGGTAATGGATATCTATTCTTGATTGTGATCTTGTTGAGTCCTTGATAGTCAACACACATCCGCAATGATCTATCTTTTTTCTTCACAAATAGAATTGGAGCTCCTGCTAAAGATTTAGAATGGCGTATGAGTTTCTTGACCAAATTCTCATCAATATCCGCCTTGAGTTTGGTCAATTCATCTTGTGATAAACTATAGATTGGTCCAAATGGTGGCTGAGTTCCTTCTTTAAGGTCGATTGAACAATCATATGGATGATGCTCCGGAAGAATATCTGCATTCTTTTTCTTGAAAAAGTCTTGATAATCTTGATACTGACTTGGAATGCTACTTGAAGTCTTTCCATTGTTGGAAATAGGTATAGCATAAATGACAAAAGATGATTCTTCTTCTGCAGTGTGCAAAAAAGCTCTTGTACCTACAAACGCAAGTTTAATTCTACTAGATTTATGATTTCTTACTTGATTAACTATATTATTAGCTATACTTTTAAAAAAGTTTAGAATACGAGAAATCTAATCTATTCGAGGGTTGTATTTTTCTAACCATGATAGACCTAGAATAATTGGAATAGAAGGAGATCTAATTATGTTAAAAATTACGCAACTATTATGGCCATTTACTACTACATCTAGAGGAAGTGTTTCATGAGTAACATCTCCAGAAGATAAAGGACGACCATCTATGACTTCTACGTGTACGGGTTTAGATTTTTGTACTATCTATATTCTATGGCTTTTAGCAAATTCTTCATCTAAAAAACAAGCCGATGCTCCCGAATCTATTAAAGCAGAGGCTTTGTAATTATTAGGTCCTAAATACATATCTATTATAAAACAAAGAGATGGTTGTGAGGAGAGGATAGGACCTTCATTAGAAATTGTATAAGATCCCAGCCGCACGATCCTTATTGTGGCTAGACAAACTCGTTTTCCGACATATTGTCTTCTTTGACAATCGTATTCCTCATCTTATAGTTGCGTTGTTTCTTTGGACAATTTTGAGCAGTGTATTTAGGTTTTCCACAATACAAGCATAATCCTTCTTGACGACATCGAGTCTTTTCTTGTTCAGTAAGCGGCTTGAAACATATAACATCAATTTGCATGTCCTCGACTTCTGAAGGTACATATTGAGAAGTGATTGGTACTGCCACTAAATTATAATATCACTAAGGTTCTCTTGTACGATTTTCAGATCTAAATTTGAAAAGCCGATTATCACACTTTATCGCAAAGTCTATTGCTTGACTCAATGTTTGAGGATCGGATAAGTTCAACATCAATTTCTTCACTTCATATTGTAATCCATAGAGAAACTAACTGATGAGTGCAACATCGTCCCACTTGATATCGATTGCTAATTGTTGAAATTGTGAAGCATATAATGTCACTAATCGATTGCCTTGTCGTGGGATACAAAGCTTGTTGGTTGCAACACGAGTTGCATCGTGTTTTCCATACATAGATCAAAATTCTGCTAAGAAAGCTGCTAAATTATCCAATATTGGATCACGTCGTTCCAGAAAAGATGAAAACCAAGATAAGGTGGAACCTGAAAATAGTGTACCAATAAATCTGACTTGTGATCCTAGAGTTGAAAAAATTTGCGGTTGCAATTCAATCACCAGTTGGACTTGATTGCTGAATCTTCGAAACTTGGATCTTGTACCATCAAACTTCTTAGATAGACCAATATTTGGTTCTCTGATGCTTGGACGATGTTTGAATATAGGAGGAATTATATGGCTTGGTGTAGATATTGAAGCAACTCCAATCATATCTATATCTTCATTATTTGGTAACCTTGTTGCTCCTTGTGGAGGTACAATGAGTTGATGCATTGCAAGCATCAATTTCCTCATTTGTTCTTACATTTGTGCCATTGCACTCTTCATTTTGGCAAGCTCGGCATGATAACACTTCAAAAAATATATAACACTACATGAGATAAGTAACAAGGAGAACAAAGAAAATACTAGGAATAATATCAGTTTAGAAGAGGATAATCCGCAACTTCTAAAATGCTTGTGTCTTATCAAGAAAAAGCGATAATCTACTCTTAAATCAAGACAAGATAAAGCTATGATATTATAAGTGTAGTCTTGTCAATCTGTCAAGGACATAAATTAGAAAGAGATGCATAATCTAATGGAAACTATATCAAAGTAAAAGTCACAAAATGGAATTAAGAAAGTATGTATATTCAAAGAAAACTGGAATAGCTATTGCCAAAGATTAGAAACATGAAGACTCTTGAAACTAGACTAGAACTAGGAAAAAAGTTGACAAGAGTGAAGAGGGCTTCACTCTTGCCTCTATAAATACTATCTAACTAAGAGCTACGTGGCGGTATTCTATAGGACCTCATACATGTGTCTAATTTGCAAGACACGTGTCAAACTTGTACGACAAGTTTCTCACATGTGCGCCACGTATTTAGCTTGTTCTGCAAGCTACCAACATGTGCGCCATGTGGCTACCTTATTGACCAAGTTTGTAACCTACTAATCACCTATAGACATGTAAAAAGGTGATTTTGCATCTATAAAGCTTCTAGGAAGCTTTTCTATCAGATATTATCAAATCAACTTATTTTACCTACTTCTATTGGTCTATTATTATTTAGGTAATTTATTCGAGTAAATCTTATGTCCGTGACAGTTGGCCCTTTTGGGATATACAGTCACTCTTCAAAATATAAGAACTCTCCTTCAACCTTGAACTTGTCATCATTGATACGCTGCTTGATATCAAGGGCTGTTGAATCTTCAGTGGTTGCAGCATGTACTTGGTTGAGGAATTCGCCATCAATTGGCACAACAGCAGCACAAATCCTAAATTGCTCTGGCTTTAACAATATCGTATACTGCTGATGAAGCGTTGCTTCTCCAACCTTCGGCACAAGATATGATCTTCTTGATAAGACATTGGATAGTCCTTGCTACTTTCTATGCCGATAAGTAATAACGAAGTCAAACCTAGATAGCGACATATTCCATCGTGCTTGACGACGGTTTAGAACCCGATGTCGTACTATAATTACTTACAGTATGTAAAAATTAGTTAAAATATATTATATGTTTATGAATCTAGATGTGTATTAGAATGGTTAGTAAGTTAAATTAAAAATGGTTGATAGAAGAAACTTTATTTTATTTTATTTTACTTATTTTAGTTATGATATTTAAAAATTATAAGATCTAAATGTTTAGTATGAAGCCTTGAGAGAAGGTGGGGACTTAAGGATGAAAATTTAAGCTAGTAAGAGGCTAATTGGGAGGGATGAAATCAAGCCATGGTCGGATGAAGGCAAGGAATAGGGAACTTCATCCCTATTGGTCGAATACCATGCCCAATGGGCTTTGAGGAGGCTGCCCGCGACCTTAACAGGGGTTTTCGGCGACTTCAAAAAGGGGATTTGCAATTTCAGAGGTAGGGTTGTAAAGTTTAGGATTTGGGTATAGTTTGAGAGGAAATTTTAGGCGATTTGGAGTTAGGGTGAAGAAGTTATACTTGTTCAAAGTTAAAGATTGGATTTCATACATACTGTCACTCTTTTGGGATTTTTGCGGAGTTGTACGGAGGCTTTTGAAGATCGGATAAAGCAGTTGGAAAGGTGATCTTAAGATCTACGTCTTTTATGAAGGAATTCTTAAGTTTTGAGTTTAGACAAAGGAGATATAAAGAGTTGAAGACAGCGCATCCAATTCCAAGGCAGTAAGCACACCGTGTTGTTATCAGTTATGCTTTGAGCCATAACTTGAGTTTTCAGACGAAATTTTGGCTCAAACTTCTTAGAGAATGTGAAATTTTGTGTTAAGAAGCTATACATACAAATTTCATAGAATTTGAGCTTATAGTTTGTGAGATATGAAGAAATTTGTATGCGGGTGTATAAAGACAAGGGTTTGAAGCGACTGCTAGGGTTTTCAAGATATCTCAAGATCCGCAATGAATTTGCAGTTGAAAATTGTTGTAGAGGTTGATAAGAATACATCAGTACTTCTTGTAAAATTTTACTATGTTTGGACGGTCGGATCAGGAGATATGAGATGTTGAAGTTTGGAAAAATTTCCACATAAAGATATATAAGGTTTTAGAGGATTTTATCATACTTTGGATGTTGTTAGTTACTTGAGGCTTATGTATTTGATGTAATTTCTCAAAAAAGAAAAATATATATATATAAACTTTGAATTTTTCTCATTTTTGAAGCTTGATTAAGAAATTAGTGAAATTTCAGTATTTTCTTAAAGCGAATTCTCTATCCCGCGACCTTTAGAAATTGCTTGTGGAAATCTCTTTCGAGATTCTGTGATCGATATGTCGATCATGGGATGTCTGACTCCTTGAGGAAGTGATGCAGCTCTTAAAAAGAATCGACTAGCGAGGTTCAACTATTACTAGATCTCATAGTTGATCTCGGTAGTAGAAAACTTTCGGAATAGAATCTGTCAAATGAAGCTTATTAGCCGATGTCTGCTCTACCAATGCTTAAAGTAAATCAAAATCATATTAATGAAATAAACGCTTTTGCAAACCAATTTGTCACGAATTGGAGCCATAGTAAATGCCATTTTAAGATTTTGAAATGCTTTTTCCGCTAGAAGTTTCCATTCAAGCTTATCCTTACATGTTAATCGAGTAAGTGGACGTAAAACACAAATAAGAAATCCAAACAATGAGTTCAAGAAAAACTGATAAGAACTAGATTATATCAGATGAGTATAAGAACAATACCAGAGAAGTGAGCTAGAGCTCCAAGAGATGTGTTGTTAAGACTGAAGAACTCTTCAGCCTCGACTTTAATATATAATCCTACCTAGGAAGCTTCTCAAGCAACTTCCACTAATTAGGAAGCTTCTCAAACAACTTCTGCCAATTAGGAAGCTTCTTAAGCAACTTCCACTAATTAGAAAACTTCTCAAGCAACTTTTGCTATCTAAAAGCTTCTTAAGTAGCTTCTATCAACTAGAAAGCTTCTCTACCAACTTGGAAGATGCTAGAAGGTCTTAGAGAGTTCTAAGATCCTCCTAAAATATTCTAGAAGGTTCTAACAAGTATGTCCTTGACAACAATATTGTGCTTAAAGTAAAATCTGATACATCTATTTCCATAAAAAATACCTTAGAAAAGTCGACACTATACAAGATTGATGCAGAAGTAAAAGTTATCTTCAAAGCTTCAAATGATACTTGTACTTCTTTACTCCACTTGAATTTGTCCTTACAAGTTAAATATGTCAGTGGAACTATAACTTGAAAAAAGTTTTTGATAAAGATTTGATAGTAATTGGCAAATCTCAAAAAGCATTGCACATCCCTTATTGTTCTTGGAATCTTCTAATTCATGATTGTTTGGACTTTTTTGGGATCCATTTTGAGACCATCATTTGAAATGATGTATCCTAAGAAGTCAACTTGAGTAGTGTAAAATACACACTTTTCCATCTTGGCATATAGCTTGATATCTCTAAGTTTTTATAACATACAATGAATATGAAATTCATATTCTTTTGTATCCTTAGAGTAGATCAAAATGTCATCCAAATAATAGACAATAAAGTCATCAAAATACTCACAAAAAATATCATTCATAAGATATTGAAAAGCAGTTGGTGCATTTGTAAGTCCAAAAAGCATGACATTATATTCAAAATATCCATACCTTGTTTGAAATGTAATCTTCTATTTATCATCTTTTTTGATGCATACCAAATTATATGCTCCTTTTAGATCTATTTTTGTATAGATCTTAGGTTGATTGAGTTGATCAAGAAGTTTAGATATCAAAGATAGAGGATATCTATTCTTGATGGTAATCTTGTTGAGCCCTTGATAATCTATAGACATCTGTAGTGACTCATCTTTTTTCTTTAGAAACAAGATGGGAGCTCTTGCTAAGGATTTTGAATGGTATATGAAATTCTTAACTAAATTCTCATCAATATATTTCTTGAGTTTAACCAATTTATTTTATGATAAATTATAGGTTGGTCCAAATGGAGACTGAGTTCTTTCTTTGAGATCAATTGAGTAATCATATGGATGATACTTTGAAAGAATATTTGCATTCTACTTTTCAAAAATATCTTGATAATCTTGATATTGGCTTGGAATGCCACTTGAAGTCCTTCTACCATCAAAAATGGATGTAGCATAAATAGCAAAAAAAGATGATGTTTTTTTTGCTTCATTTGTAAAAGCTTTTGCGCCTTTAAGTACAAGTTTTACTATATTAGACTTATGGCATGTCACTTGATTTACGAGACTCTTATTAATGCTTTGAAAAAAGTCAAGTCTATGAGAAATCCAATCTATTCAAGGATTATATTTTTTTAGCCATAATAAATTTAAAATGACTAAATTAGAAGGAGATTTAATTATATTAAAGATTATATAACTATTATGACTATTTATTAGTATATTTATAGATTATGAGTAGATTAAATTCCATTAAAAATGCCTCTAGATTATCCAATATTGGATCATGTCGTTCAAAAAAGGATGAAAACCACAATAAAGTAGAGCCTAAAAGTAGTGTTCTAATAAACCTAACTTGTGATCCTTAGATTGGATAACTTTGGAGTTGAAGTTAAATTACCAATTATACTTAATTGATGAATCCTTAAAACTTAGATCAGTTACCATCAAACTTTTTTGACAAACTAATTTTTGGTTCTTTGATGCTTGACAAGTGTTCAATTGTAGGTGAAGTGATATGGCTTGAAGTAGCTCGAATCATTTGTATATCTTCACTTTTTGCTAATCTTATTGCTCTTTGTGAAGGTACATTGAGTTGATGCATTGCAAGCATTAATTCTCTTATTTGCTCTTACATTTGTGCCATTGCACTCTTCATTTTAGCAAGCTGTGCTATGATAGAAAAGGAAAGAAAGTATCTATTTTTACTACAAAATAAAATATTCAAGAATAAATAAAAAATTCTAAGAATAATATCAATTTAGAAGTGAATAATCTACAACTTCTAATATAGTTATGTCTTATCAACAGAAAGGGATTAATCCACTCTTAATCAAGAAAAGATAAAACTCTAATATTATAACTTCACTCTTATCAATTTATCAAAGATACGAATTAAAACAAATGCATAAGTTAGTAAAAACTATGCCAAAGGAAAATAACAAGATAGAAATAAAGAAGTATGTATATTCAAGAAAAAATTGAAATGGCTATTGCCAAAGATTAGAAAATATATGACACTCTTGAACTAGACTAGAAGAAAGAAAGAGATTGATAAGAATGAAGAAGGCTTCACTCTTGTCTTTATATATATTATTTATCTAAGAGCTACATGGCAGTATTCTATTGGACCTCTTATATGTGTCTAATTTGTAAGACACATGTCAAACTTGCAAGATAAGTTTTTTACATGTGTGCCACATACTTGGCTAGTTTCGTTGTCGTGTTGTAACACGATTATATAGTGAAAAGTATGAATAAGGATAAATTCTACTTAATACTTAGTTATCTTGGATTATTACAAACTTAAGATACTTAAAAAAAGATTTATAGAAGCCTCTTAGATTAATTCTTGTTCTAATAGCTAAAAGATAAAAGTTAGTTACTAAAATTTTCTTCTAGGTTGTAGAAACTAGTTCACGGCTTTTAAAAAAGCCATAAGTTAATAAAAATAAGATAAGAGAAGTAAAAAGTTAGTATGGTAGATACCAAGGTTGAATTGAAGATAGGATTAAGTTTAAAAATCCTTAAAATAAGTTAGATCAATACTCGGGGGGTGACCAGATATGAAACAAGGTTGAAATCAGACCTTTAGCCACATAAACAACCACCGAAGGCAAGTGCTCAAAACATTTGAAGATCGGCAACTAGAATTGGATAGCCAGCTTGAAGAAGGTTCTAAGGATATTTAGTTTGTTACCATAGGATTTTGGAGGACTTAGCAATCGCTATTCAAAGTCAAGGTTTGTATTGGTGTTTTGGGTTTTATATAAGACAATAATGGCTTGTATTGTTGAGCGATTTGTGCAATTTGTGTAGCATCTACAGTTCAAAATTTGATATTATCTAGATTCTTGGATGTGCTAAGTGTATACAATTTTTTTTGTTAATCTAGCAATGCAATCAGAAGATATTTGAGCTTTGATACAAAAGGTTGTCGGAAGTTGGCAGTTTAGGGTTGAATAGGGTTTCTGTGATAACTAAAGATCCACTAATTGGATCAATGTACATTTTGGTATAGTAATAGAAGACTTATAGATTGAGCTACATACCAAATTTGACATGAAATTAACAATAGAAGGAGCAGAAATCACCACTGGAATTTCTGCATCAATCTTCAAGTTGGCGGCCGAGTATCATCAGTGCGCTTTTTGGGTATTTTCTTGCAATCTATAAGTTGGATTGAGCTAAATTTTTTAGAGCATGTAAAAGGCTTATATCAGCATTTGTGTGCAAAATTTCATACTAAGTGCATGGTCGGATTAAAAGTTATAGCTTGTCAAAGCTCACTAATTAGGATTAGGGTTTACAAACAAAAATAAAAAATTATTTAATTATAAAAGAAATAAGGAAATTGGGGTGTATGTATAGTTGATGTTACTAAGAAGAGTATTTTTAAATACTTTTGAATTGAACTTGGAATCATATTCTTCATATATGGATGAAACCTATTAGGATTTCTTGATTATTTGTAAACACAACTTTACCTTCTACAACCAGGTGCCCGGTGCATTTCCGAATAAGACAATACGTAATATGATATTAGTGGTGAATCCAACGTGAAAGTTTGGGGTGGAAGGTATTGGCTTTTATTTGTAGTTTTTGAAATTAATGGCTCAAGAAAACAAGAAGGTGGAATTCGGAGTTATGGATGCAGCTTTGGATGGAGCTTCAAGTGGATCTTCTAGTGGAGCTTCTTCTGGTGGACAAGGTATGTATCTAGATCTGAACATTGCAAATATGTTTCAAGCCTTTATATTAATCATGTAATAACAACAAGGCAAGGATCGTAAGGAGGCTTTGACAATCAAAGCACTACAAGTAGTGGTTAACAAGGTTGATCAATTTGACGGGAAGGACATATCTAAGTATTTGAGGTGTTATATGTGAAAAATGGAATTGAATCGAGTCTTGGAAAAGGACATGATTTTATTATTTGAACTTGCTCTGATACCGGAGATAAGAGAACATGTGAAATCAATTACAGAGCGATTTGGAAGCTCTTGGGAGGGATTCTCTCACGCGTTGAAAGATGAATATTTCTTAGAAGACTCTGATCGAGTCACTAAAAAATCATTTTTGGAATGGATTGAGCGCCTTAACATGAAATTGTAAGCTATTGAATTATTAAAGAAGTTTGAGAGATAATATTCTCGGTTATCAAAAGTAGAAAAGATAACCTTGGAACCAAACAAGGTTGAATTATTTCTTCAATTAGCAGATGAAAAATTGTAAGAAAGGTTGGAGATTTCTCTTGAAGATAAAGAAGAGGATGAAGGATTGACAACAAATTAGAAGAAAGTGGAGGATGCAGTAGGATTGCTAGCAAAAAAAGAAATGAGGAAAGACAAGGCTGGTATCCAAAAAATAATGCAAGTACCTAAAATTCAAGTACCTACTTCATAGTTAATGGTACCTATTGTTCAACCTTCAATAACTACGTCAAAGAAAGAAGATATAGGAATTAAAAAACTTATATACGAGATGCAGGATCTTCAAATTAAACTTGCAAGGCTTGAAGAGAAGACTTCTCCAATGAATCCAAAATCCACTTTTAAGCAAGGATATGTGCAAAGATGCATCTGGTGTGATGATGATTTCCATTTTCAAAAGGATTGTGGTGAGTTCAATGAAATGGTTCAACAAGACATTATTTTTTGAAAAGATGGAAAGGTAGCATTAAAGGATACAAGTGATATTCTCCAAACCAATTTTGGTAAGGGAGGTATGAAAGCATTGATTAATCATTATTTGGTAGCAAATGGAATTACGATAATGAAAATTGTAAGTTATGATACTAGGGTGGATGAGAATGGCAAGCAAGAATTTTCTGGAAATATTGAACCAAGTGAGATTTGGTCTTCAGCCATTTCTACAATGTATAAGAAGAAGATGCCACGAAAAGCTTTATTGAGAATTGCTGCAATAATTTGTGGAACTACGGGTTGGGAGGACCCTGTAGAAGCTTTATCAGTACATGCCTATATTACTAAAAATCAACATGAAGCCTTGATAGAAGCAAAGAGAAGACAAGATTCTAATGACTCAAGAGAAGGAAACTCTTCAAAAAGGCAGACTTGGAGAGATAAGGCTTGTGGGATGGCATCACAAGAATTACCAACAAAAGATGCTTCAATATCTTCAAAAAAAAAATCAAAGGACTTAGGAGAAAAAGATAAGTCAACGGCTTACAAACTTCTCTCTGATATTGAAGCAGCAACAAATTCAAAGGGAGTGCTGGAAGAACGTGTCCTCAATGCTAAAGTTGAATTTACCTTGAAGAAAATATTAGGTATTATAAAGAAAGAATTCCATGATGTCATTATTGACAGCATTAAGAAAAAAAGGCAATTAATGGGTGAAGTTGGATTAAATCATGTTATTGATACACATACATGTGAGGATAAAGAAGATGAAATTGGTAATTGTTGCAAACAATCAACAAGTGGAGAAAGGAGTTACAATCAAAAAGTACGCTGTCACATTGTAAATTAAAACATAGTGTGAAAGATATAAAGGAATTTTTTAAAATAAAAAGATTAAGATTAGAAGAAGAGAGGATGAAAAAGAGAAGGGGTTGTGGTTATAACCACATTATCTTGGAGGTTATTATATTTATCACAAGCTCAGGGATGATAGGTAGGCCAAACTACTAATTTCCTGCTGAAATTCCCACTAGCAGTACCAAGTCATGAAGCCAAGGATTTCTACAATGAAGTCAAGTGGATTCAAACCCACGTCAACTCCAAAGTAGCTAAGAACTTAACCACACAAGCTTCTTTGACTTGGCAGTGTAGGATGTAGTTCTTTTTTTTATCTCTAATCTAATCTTAATTATTTCTTTCTACTTATTAGATTTTTTTCTATTTCATCTTAGATCTACTTTACCTTTATTCTCTTCTATTTTAGATCTAAACTTAAATGTTGTGGGCTGAAATTAGAAGAGAAGTTGGTAGAAAAATGATAGTAAGAAGATAGAATAGAAATTTACCTCAAAAAGTGAGATTCCTTCAAATTAATCCAAAAGAAAGGACTGAAGAGGTAGAAAGACATGGCTGAGGTGTCTCTTTGACCAAGGGAAGAAGAAAGACTAGGCGGAGATGACAAGAAGGGGTCGTGAAAAAGAAGAGAGAAGGTTCTTTTAGAGAGATAGGATTTTTTTTTGATAGGCAGTATACATTTTTGTATGTAGAAGAAGCTTAGAGAGGATTTTAAGTGAAATTTTTTGTGGGTTTGTAGTACACAAGATAAGAAATATATAAAAATAATTTTCATGTCTTTTGATTAAGTATCAAGGGAGATATGAGTCGTCAAAGTTGCAAGTGTTTAAGACTAGGGCAGTGAGGTTTACTAAATTTCGGGCCTCGGCTCTTGAGAACCATTTAGACTTTAGAGGCAAATTTTGTTGGGATTTTGTTCCTTATAGAGTTTACTACTTTGAATCAAAATCTTAAGTCAATATGATCTTTGAGCAAAGAGTTATGAGTGAAATTGTAACCGGATGTAGGTGAATAGAGAAATAGAGTGAAAGCAGAATTGGGGTTTGTATGGGCAGAGTGTGTGTGTGGGTTTTTTGGGTATGAATGGGAATGAATTTGAGTGTGAAATTTGATAGACGTGATCTAAGCAAGTTAAAAAAGAGATGAGAGTAAGTTTGATACTCATTTATCTTATGAAGAAAATGTTATGCTCTTTCAAAGTGATAAGGGTCTATCTCTAAGTTAGTAAAGTTTGGGGGAGCATATCTTTGTGATCAAAGTAGCATTTTGAGTAAAATTTATTGGGGTTTGTAGATATATGAGTCTGTTAAGTTGTGTAAAAAACTGATTGCTATTGGAGTTATGTTTAAAGAATTATGAGGAAATTTGTAGTCGGATGTAGAGTTGGTAGAAGACAGAATTAAAGGAGAAGGGTAGAGTCTATAACTCTATTTCCAAGAGGAGTTTTGGAGCAAAATTTGGAGATGTGGCACAACACTCAGAAGCAAAGAAATAAGCCTATATTACAATTATACTTTAGTTTGATAATGAGAAATGAAGGTGTAAACTAAAATTCTAGAATCAAAGCTGACATAGAGGTTCTTTGACAACATAGTTCTCTCTTCACATGAGCTATAATCAAAGTTATAGAGGTTTTCTTCCTTATACCCTTAAGTACTTTGTGTTCAAATTTAATTGATGTGATATCCTAGGATTTATAGGCAAATTTGAAGACAGATTTCTAAAAGTAGAATAATAATAAAATTCTTTTTATACAAAATGCCATTTATGAACTTATGGAAAATCTCATACTTAGAAGCTAGAAGGCACAAAAGACCCACTACTCTACCGACTGAAGATCCAAATAATAAGGAGAAAGAAATTTCGATACTCTTGTAAGATATATGTACCTTTGATACATGATTTATTAGCATTCTTGAGAATAGGAGTATTATGTGTAAGAGGATTGAGGATTTAAAAAGAAATAAGACAAAAAGATTATGTGCTATTGAAAAAGAATTATATGGGTTAAAAATATTAAAAGATGATGAAAAGATTATTGGTATCTATGAAGAAAATACATTGAAAGATCCTTTAGAATTAATTGCATCTATTGGATCAGGTGACGATGATAAAATTATACAAATTCATTCAAAGGAAGTTTATGATATGATTGAATCTTTTCAAATACCAGAGGTTATGATTGAAACAAAATATAAGATAATAGATAAGAAGGTGAAACCCGTTGTTGGACCTTTGCCAAAAGATTGTAAAAAATAGACAGAAGAAGCATCAAGGAAAAAGAGCTTAAGGGATCTAAGAAATATTGGGCATAAGTTTATTTAACAAACTTTTGAAGAATTGAAGATTGGTTCTGACGGTTCTTTGTTGTTAGAGGAAATTGTGTGCTTCAAAGAAATGCTAGCAAAACGAGGTAAAATATTTGCCTTTGAGTCTTATGAAATTGGATGTGTGGATCCAAATATTGTAACTCCAATGGTTATTTTTACTATACCACATGTACCTTGGAATTTGAGGCCAATTCTAGTGCCAAGGGCGCATTTACCAAGTTTGGTAGAATTATAGAAAGAAAAAATGAAGATGAAGATTTTGGAGCCTTCTTTTGTACCATATTCTAGCCAATGATTTACAGTTCCTAAGAAAAATAGATCATTATGATTTATTCAAGATATACAGCCAATAAATGTAGTGACTATTAGGAATGCAGGAATTGGACCAATAATAGATGAATTTGCTGAAGCATTTGCAGGAAGGGCAATCTATTCAATGGGTGACTTGTATTCAGGTTATGACCAATTTCAACTTGCAAAAGAGAATAGATATATGACAACAATGAGAATGCCACTTGGATTGGTTAGAATGTGTACTCTTCCTCAAGGTGCTACTAATTCAATTGCACATATGATGAACGGGATGAATAAGGTGTTGAGGGATTTTATTCCTGAAAAGACTATGCCTTTTTTAAATGATGTTCCTATAAAAGAGTGTAAAGAAGATGACAAGGATGAAACTTTAGATAAGAGGGGGTGTTGCAAGTATATTATTGATCATATACAAGATTGTGAAAGGATATTGACTTGGCTTGAGGGAATTTATCTTACATTATCGGGTATAAAATCTACATTTGGAATACAAGAAGTTATAATTGTTGGACATTTATGTGGATTTTATGGAAGAAAACCAGATCCAGCTAAGGTTGATGTAATTGGAAGAATAAAAGAAGATTGCAGCTCTTTAACAGAGGTGCGTAAGTTTTTGGATGCATATGTATTCTATCGCATTTGGATTCCTCACTATGCTCATATAGCAGATCTATTATATGAGTTATTACGCAAAGATTATCGTTTTAAATGGAAAGAAAAGCATATCAAAGCAATGCAAATGTTAAAGAAATTATTAATATCACCTCCAGTATTGAAAAAAATTGATTATAAGTGCAATAGACCAGTGATTCTTATAGTGGACATTAGTCCAATTGCCATTGGATGGACTATGGGTCAAGATGATTCAAATGAGCATAGATTTGCAGTTTGATTTGGAGCTAAGGTTTTGAATACACGCCAATGTGCATATTCTCAAGTGAAAAGAGAATTATAGGGAGTTGTTTCAGTTATGAAAGCTGAAAAGGATTATTTAATTGAGGCAACAATGGTGTTTAAAACAGATTGTTTGTCTTTGCTTAGAATGATTACTAATTGTACAACCCCAGACATTGCAATGTTGAGGTGGATTGCTTATATTAAGTCATTAAATTTGGAATTTAAGCATGTTGTGAGAAAAGATAATTCCGTAGCAGATATGTTATCTTGAGTAAGATATGATAGAGAAGATGAGATGATAGAGCATATTGATGATGTGGGTACAAAATTTTATTCGGTTTCACAATTGAACAAGAAAAATAAGCCATTTCAGGAAGAAAATTATGAAGGGGATTTATTGGATATTGGACATTATTTGAGCACATTAATCAAGCATGCTAATTGATTGGTTGAAAAATTTAGACAAATTAGAAAAAAGGCATACAAATTCGTATTATAAAGAGGATTTCTATGGAAGAGGCTCAAAACAAACATTGGAATG
>JAWRVF010002172.1:0-16333 GCA_036785485.1 Physcomitrellopsis africana
AAAGATTTAGAACGTAATTTACTATCATAATAATTCTTCCGGCGGCGCTGTGTAGCTTCCATACTTAAAAGAGCCGTAGCTCTAACTTCATCTAATTTTTTCAATTGTGCTAACCAATGTTGGAGTGAGTCTTTGTCACCGAGACGTTCATCCAATGTAATTCGTAAACTCTGAACTTCCAATTCAATTGGTAATATTGCCTCTTGCCCGTACACCAATTAGAATGGTGTGGAATTGGTAGTCACTTTATATGCAGTACGATATGCCTACAAGGTTGCGAACAATTTTGTATCCTAGTCTGTTCCCACATCAGACACTATTTTCATTAAAATTTTACACAAAATATTGTTGGTCTTTTCAGTCTGCCCGTTGGTCCGAGTGTGATATGGGGTTGTCTTCCAATACTTAATCTCATATTTATCTGTCAAAGCCGCAATTGTAGAATTAATAAAATGGATTCCATGATCACTAACCAATTCTTTGGGACACCCAAATCGAGTGATAATGTGCTCATATAAAAACGTGGCTACGATATTGGCATTATCAATTTTTGTTGCCATCGCCTTCGCCCATTTTGTCACGTAATCCGTCGCTACCAAAATATATCTTTTTTGTCCATTATGCTAGATTGGTGCGATTGGTCCTACAAAATCAATATCCCATTTCTCAAACGGTGCTTGTGCTAAAATTGATACCAACGGCATGACAGAAGTTCTTGTAGGTCTACCAGTACGCTGACAAGGATTACAACGTCGGACGTATTGGTGTGCATCTGAGAACATTGTTGGCCACTAATATCTAGTTATTAAAGCTTTGCGGGCAGTGTTGTCACCAGCAAAATGCCCTCTACAACTATCCAAATGACATCCTTCCAATATAGTACGTACTTCACTTTGAAAAATATAGCGACCTAGAATTCCATCTCTCCCTTGCTTATACAAGGCGTCTCCAATCTTTGTATATGAAGCACTTTTCAAAATCAAGTGTTTCTTAAGTTTCTTACTATATGTAGGTGGAAATGTGTGAAATGTCAGATATTGGATTAATTCACTATAATCTGGGGTGATCACATCAACGGTAATTAATTCCGCATCAGGAAGTGCATCATTGATAGGTTCATTACTGAATATATTGGACAATCAAGATAAATGATCTACATTGGCATGTTTCTTTCCAAGTCAAATATTAATAGTAAAAATAAATTCTTGAAGGAGTAACACCTATCAAGCAATGCATTGTCGTGAAGTAAATACATCCATATATAGAAACCTAACTTAATTATCTTTTCTTCAAAATTTTATTAAGTTCTTTCTTTCTTCTTACCAATCTAAATTTTTATATAGTTTAGGAAAAATTTCTCACTTTCTTTCTTTTTCTTTGGTTAAAATTTTATCTTATCTTTAATCTTAACTTTAACTTTGATTTAGCCTTGAAACTTTCTTTTATTTCTTTTATTTTTTTTCCAATCTTAGATTTTAGTAGATTCAGGGTTATATTTGTAGATATAAGGAGTTTTGACTTTGAGGTTGAATTTAGGATTTTACCAAGGATAAATAGTAGATTTGGATGTCAATAGTCGGCTACCATTAATAGTGCTGACTTTGAGGATTAGATTTGGGATTTTTATAACTTTAAACTATTAATTGTTGACTTGGACTTTGAAGACCTTGGCTACGACTTCTTTGACGAGCTCGGAGGAGAAGAAGACGGGGTTTTTTGGCAAATGGAGAGAGGTATTCAGAGGGAGCGTTTTCTTGGCATGAGTTTAGGTGGTAGAAACGCAGGATTCGGAGCTTAGATGAGAGAGATATGCTTGTTTGAACTTAGACTACTAATATGACACCTACTATCACTTTTCAGGGTGTATTAGAAGTTTTAAGATACTAGCAAGAAATCCAAAAATTGGGTTAGAAACTAGACTTCAAGCTACACATTTTACGTCCAAGAATTGATAGAAATGAGTTTAGAATGAGTGAGATATGGCTAGTTAAACCCAACAAACTAAACTAGGGTTTTGAAGAAGTTAGATAAATAGAAGGGTTTGCTTTAAGCTAGAACTTGAGTTTCAAGAAGAATTTGAAGCTTATTTTTTGTGTACATATTACTTAAAATATAAAGAGTCTATGTCTAAAATCTCATATCAATTGAGACTTTGATTAGGGAGTAATGGCAAATTTGTTCTCAGGTGTCTAGGGTTTTGACTTTTAAAAGTATCTGCCAAGGATTTGGTGATATCTAACGATCAACAATGAATTCATAGCTCAAAATTTATGTGATGAGGATCAAAGGTATGAGATATGTTTTCCCAAACTTTGAGCTTATTTGAATAGCTGGATCTTAAATTATGAATTTTCAAGTTTCGGATTGAGATTTGACTTCTAAAAGTATCTACCAAGGATTTGGTGTTATCTTACGATCAGCAATGATTTCACAACTCAATAATAATGTGACAATAGTCAAAGGTATGAAATATGTTTTCCCAAATTTTGAGCTTATTTGAATGGCTGGATCTTCAATTATGAATTTTCAAGTTTCAGGTTGAGATTTGACTTCTAAAAGTATCTGCCAAGGATTTGGTGTTATCTAACGATCGGCAATGATTTCACGGCTCAAAAATTATGTGACAATAGTCAAAGGTATGAGATATGTTTTCCCAAATTTTGAGCTTATTTGAACAGCTGGATCTTCAATTATGAATTTTCAAGTTTTGGATTGAGATTTGACTTCTAAAAGTATTTGCCAAGGATTTGGTGATATCTAATGATCAATAATGAATTCACGGCTCAAAATTTATGTGACAAAGATCAAAGGTATGAGATATGTTTTCCCAAATTTTGAGCTTATTTGAATAGTTGGATCTTAAATTATGAATTTTTAAGTTTCTGGTTTGGTTTTACTTATATAATTACTTGTTAATATTTTGATGATATCTGGTGATCGGTAATGAATTCACGGTTGAGAATTTTTGTGAAGATGACTAAAGAAGTGAACTCTATGCTTCCAAAATTTGAACTTATATAAATGGCTGGATTTTGATTTATAAATTTCCAAGCTTCTAGTTTGTTGATTTATTATACACATGGTTTTGTGACTATAAAAGAAAAGTTTTAAAAAGTTTGTGCAAATTGGATCCAACTTGATTGTAAAGAGGGACCTTGCGTCTACCTAAAGCGGACTTTCGCCACGACAGCATCCACTCAATTGAGATTTATTAATCATATACTTAAGAGCATCATGATCAACATGAAATACAAATGGGTAACTAAGCAAATAATGCCGAAATTTTGGACAGAATAGATCATGCCCAAGGCTCCCTGTTCAGTCGTAGTGTAATTTTGTTCCGCAACAATAAATTGTCGACTAGCATAATAGATGGGATGATCCAAACCCTTTTCATCTTTCTGGCTTAACACAAATCCAATAGCAACATTTAAGGCATCAACATAAATATGAAAGGATTTTGTCCAACAAGGTGCAACAAGTACTGGTGCTGATACCAATTTTTGTTTTTAACCTCACTTATATTGGCACGATGTCATCAATCAAATTGGACTAGATAAATTCAGTGGCGGTTCTTTAGAGATTAGATTAGCGATTGACATATTTACGTAAATAAATGAATAGATAAGCCTATAGTAGTTGGCGTAGCTATGAAACCTCAAACATAAGCTCTTGTTGTTGGCTTTGGTAAAGCCAATATCATTAACTTTTACCTATACGAATTAGGTAGCATTTTAACCCTTAAAAGCGATGTGTCCCAAAGCACCACCGATGAGTACGCCAAATTGACATTTCTCATAATTCAAAATATTCCATATTTATCACATTGGTCCAATGGTTAGAACGTTCGAATGATTTCTTTGTTATCGCGAATGTGGCAAAATCATCTAAAAGCTCCATCAACAATGTAAATAGTCACGAAAGGAAACTACATCGTTATCCTTTGAAATGTGGCCGAAGCATTACATAATCCAAATGGCATCACTTTATAAGCAAATGTGCCCTAATCTGTAGTAAAAGTAGTCTTCAACTGATTCTCTTCTGTAATTTTTATTTGATTATAATCCAAAAATCCGTCCAAAAAGGAATAACATTCATGCCCAGCTACTGCGTCCAATATATTATCCGTAAAAGGTAAAGGAAAATAATCCTCTTTGATAGCCGCGTTTAATTTATAAAAGTCTTGACTGATACAGATTTTTCCATTTTTCTTTAGCACTATCACAATTGATGAAACCCATTCACTATACGGGACTAGATATATGAAACCCATGTCTAAAAATTTATCTACTTCCTCCTTGATCATGAGAAAATATTTTGGATTAAGACGGTGTTGTCTTTGACGAACTGGTGTAGCATCTTCCTCTAAGGTAATTCGATGCTCACAAACTTCGGCAAAAATATCTTTTAAATCCGCATACGACCAAGCAAAAGCAGATTTATGATTTAGAAAGAATTCTTTCCAATTTCTTAGCTCTATACCCATAATACCGGTGTATATTTTGATAATCTGGGATGTTTCATTAGAACCCAAGTTAATGGATTGGCACACAGGTTCCTCCTTAATCCCCCGATTGATTTGCCCCTTCTGCTCTGAATCCATCATATGGTCTGGCAAATCGAATGTACTTAATTCTGGTTCCAATGTACTGACTTCATTTATCGCGCGATTATTCATCTAATCCGTGATGACATCATCAGCATTCTCTGCACTCTCATTATACAAAAAATATTCCCCTGGCCCTCCATACTCGTATAATACGCCTTGTTTCCGCATGTGAATGGGGTCCTTATCAACTTGCATCGCATTATTAACTTCGTCATACTCTGCCTAAAATTGGCCCTCATCTTCAGATGTTGCTTCTGTGCCCCTAATTTGCGACTCCCCATGATATTGAACTAGATACATTTGTAAAACAATCTTGTCATTACCCTCCCCAATAGTTAATGTTCCAAGGCTCCAATTGTTCCTAGTTTTGGCTTGATAGAGCCAATAATATTGGATATGATAAAGTGGAACTCTGTGATCGAAAAATAATATAATCAATTTCATACATAATTCCCGCGATTATAGTATTAATATTGCGTAAGATACCCATTGGTTTTACCCTACTATGATCTGCCATTCTCAATACCAATGTCGTGGGTATTAATTGTTTTAAATCCAACTCCTCTATTATATCGGCGTTCATTAAGTTTACACTAGAGCCACCATCCACTTGAACTCCAAGAATGAAAATACCATCAATTGATACATCGATAGTTGGTGCTCCCAGATCGGGATTCAAACTAACCTCATGAATTTCTTTATTACAAACTCTATGTCATATTAACAAGGAATTCAATGTAGAACGACATTCTGGTGCAACTGCTAACAATTGCTTCATTGTAATAGAAGGTTTAATTTTATCCAAATCTTTCATAATATCATATGGTTTCATATTGGCAATGATTTTTAAGGGCCTCTTCTTTTTCATGGGTTTTAATTTGACCCCTTGAGATAATTTTCTTACAGAGTTCGGAATTAGAACTGCTACATGGACTTTGTCGTAATTCTTGTCCATAAGAGGATCTTTTAATGAATAAGGTGGCTTCCAGATCTTCGTAGATATTGATACTGGTTTTGGTTGAATCATTATCTTGGGGCTAAGATTATTCTCAAGTTGCATAGATGAATTGGATCCAATTGTTGGTAATTCCTTTGATACTAGTGTTAGATTTGAAGCATCATTGAATGATTGACATTGGTCCGCTGCAACTGGTACTTCTAATTGTTGAATTGGATCTTTCCCCTTTTTTTGGGCCCGAGTAAGTACTGCACGGACACATTCCAGCTTATTTATTAGAAAATCTTGTGGTACTCAAATATTGTCCTTCATCTTACTTTACAGTTAAATACGCTAATCTCAATTATTAACATTAAACGGAGCGTTGCACTGTTGGTAAGTATGTCCAGATTGCTTACAATTTCCACATATTGGAGCATAATCATCACTGGTTCTAGAATTGGGACATTCACTAGCATAATGTCCTAGCTGCCTGCATCGATAGCATCAAAGCAGTCTTCTTCCTCTTCCATCTGATAGATAAGGCGTCTGGACTGGTATATACCGGCTAGGCTTGTTCCACGTTTGATGGATAAAGGATCCCAGTGTCATGTTGCAGCACGTTTATATAGTGAAAGGTATAGATAAGAGTAATTTATATTTAATACTTGATTATCTTAATTCAGTAGGAACTTAAGATACTTAAAAAAAGGATTATGGAAGCCTCTTAGATTATTTTCTTGTTTTAATAGCTAACAGATAAAAGTTAGTTGTTAAAATTTTCTTCTAGGCTATACAAACTCTATTACTGATTTTGAAAAGCCATAAGTTAATTAGAATAGGATAGAAAAGAAAAAAAGTTATTATGGTTGATACTAAGATTAAATTGAAGATAGGATTTAACTTAAAAATCCTTAAAATTAGTTGAATTGATACCCAAGGAAAGACCGGGTATGAGACAGGGTCGAAATCAGACCTCTAGGGACAAAAACAACTGCCGAAGGCAAGGAAAGGGGACATTTGAAGATTGGCGATTAGGGTTGGATAGTTAGCTTGAAAGGGGTTCCCAGGGCATTTAGCTTGTGACCATAGGATTTTGGAGGACTTAGCAATCGCTATTCAAAGTCAGGGTTTGTATTGGTGACTTGGGTTTTTATATAAGACAATGATAGCTGGCATTGTTGAGTGATTCGTAAAATCTGTGAAGCATCTATAAATAAAAATTTGATATTATCTGGATTGTTGGGTGTGCTAAGTGTATACAAAAATTTGTATTAATCTAGCAATGCAATCAGGAGATATTTGAGTTTTGATACAAAGGGTTGTCAGAAGTTGGCAGTTTAGGATTAGATAGGGTTTCTATGATAACTAAAGATCCACCAATTGGATCAATGTAATTTTTGGTATGCTGATAGAAGACTTTTAGGTTGAACTACACATTAAGTTTGAGCTGAAGTTAATGGTGAAAGAAGGAGAAATCACCATTGGAGTTTCTGCATCAATCTTCAAATTGGCGGCCGAGTGTCATCACTGCGCTTTTTGGGCGTTTTCTTGCAATCTGTAAGTTGAGTTGGGCTAAATTTTTCTAAGCATGTAAAAGGCTTATACCAGCATGTGTGTGTAAAATTTCACATTAAGTGGACAGTTCGATTAAAAATTATAGCTTGTCAAAGCTCACTAATTAGGATTAGGGCTTATAAACAAAAATAAAAATTGCTTAATTATAAAGGAAACGAGGTAATTGGGGTATATGTAAGGTTGATTTTATTAAGAGGAGTGTTTTTAAATACTTTTGAATTGAAGCTCAAATTATATTCCTTATACATAGATGAAACCTATTAGGATTTTTTGAATATTTGCAAACAGTACTTTACCTTCTATAGCCAAGTGCCCGGTGCATTCCCGAACGAGACAACACGTAATATGACACCAGTCGACTAGTTGGTATTATAGGATCTAAAATTGGATTCTGAATAGGTAGATATTGGAGTTGTCCTTACTGATTTTGTACAAAACCTTGGGAATTGGGATCACCTTCTTGGTTATACTTAGAATTTTGAAAATTATAGAAATTTCTATTTTATTTTGTAGGACAATTTCCGTTCCAACCAAACCTATTTTCTATCTGAACTTGATTAACATCCCACGAAGTCGGTTGAATCATGGTCTGATTTCCTAACTGTTGTTGCCTTCTTAAATTCCAGCAATTGGTGGTTACATCCTTACCTCCATAAAAGGTACATTGCACCGTCATTTGGGGTGGTGAAGGGCACTCCGTTACTAAATGGCATTGCCCCTTACAATTACTACACCAAATATTGGGCTGTATATTAGTCAGTTTATGCCTCTTTTCCTTATCCTTTGCCAGATTAACAGCCAACTCGTCCATGTTCTTTGTCAAAGTTAACAACAAAGTCTCATTTGGATCCTTTGATACTAATTCATTAGAGAATTCTTTTATAGATATTGATTTTTGATATGGGGAGTATGGGAAATATGGGACTGCAGTTGTTGGTGGTACAGCCTGCAATGGAACAGCATTCAGTATCCCTTGCGAATTAACACTAAGATTTGCACCGTAGTCAATTGTCCTTGGATAACTGTTCACTGTTTTATTCCAGGTTGGTATTTGATATCCTCCTTGAGATGGAATTAGTGTGGCTCCTGTGATTAAGAATTGGTCATAATGACATTCTTCCCATACCTTAGCTCGGTCAAGTGAGGCAGCCACAGTCGCAGGTTGGGCTTCCTTTACAAACATCTTCAATTTTGGTGGATATAGTCTGTTAACTAATATGGACATAACAAATGAGTCCGGTATTTGGTTATTTGGCCATTTTCAAAGGATATCTGCTACTCGGCCATAATATGACTGCACCGCTTCTCTCGGTACCATTTTGCTATTCATTAATCTTTCTTTAAGATGTTCTTCAAATCCTATTGGTCAAAAATGAATCAAAAACGTATTTTTCAATGCCTTCCAATTAGAAAATTGTCCCACGGATTGGCGATTATATCATTCAAATGTCGTGTCTTTCAAGGTTGGTGGCAGCCATCTTAACCAAATATCTTCAGTTCTACCATTATTCGCTACACATGCGGTCAGGAATTGAAACAAGTATTATTCTGGGTCGGCTCTTGGCAGACCCCTAAAAGTAGGTAATGGGACTACGCTAGTTGTGCAATCACCCACTGCACCCATTTGTACCACAATTGGTACTGCTGGACCCCCCGCCCCCATTGAAGGTCACAATATTCTACTTGCTTCCTGGTTAAAATAAATAATGTCTCCCTCAATTGTCTTTTCCGGAGTTCTAGGCCTCCGCTCTTTAATATTATTATCTGCAAATAATTTTATCGGTTGAAGTTGAGGTGAAAACGACGGATTTTGGAATACACTGAATTAGCCCTTATTGGCAAGCAATACATTCTCTACTGAAGAACTAGCCTTGCTAAAATTGACTGTATCCGCTATTAACAAAGTATCTAATGGAGTATCCAATTCTTCTGTGCTCCGTTCTCTTTCTGCTAATGGGCTCAAGAGATACACTGGACTATTCCTGGAGTTACCCACGAGTGCTTTTGGCAACTTCTTTAACGGTATATATGTCTGAAATATTAAAGATCTTTCGTGTTCTTGATATGCTCGGATATGTCGACAGGCATGCAACTACGGTTTAATCCAACTCTGTTGACGCTTCTTTTTATCACGGACACAAATTATAGACTTGAAGTC
Source organism: Physcomitrellopsis africana (assembly GCA_036785485.1). Classification (NCBI taxonomy): domain Eukaryota; kingdom Viridiplantae; phylum Streptophyta; class Bryopsida; order Funariales; family Funariaceae; genus Physcomitrellopsis; species Physcomitrellopsis africana. The sequence goes on from JAWRVF010002172.1 coordinate 9,283, forward strand.
TAAACAAGAAGTTCAAGAAGAACTGGCAGGAACTGGATTAATATTACAGACACAGAATATAGACTTGAAGTCTAAACAAGAAGTTCAAGAAGAACTGGTAGGAACTGGATTAATCAGATGAATACAAAAACAACACCAGAGAGGTGAGCTAGAGCTCCAAGAGATGTGTTGTCGAGACTAAAGAACTCTTCAGCCTCGACTCCAATATATACTCCTACCTAAGAAGCTTCTCAAGCAGCTTCCTCCAACTAGGGAGCTTCTCAAACAACTTCTATTAACTAGGAAGATATTAGAAGGCTCTGAAAGGTTCTAGAGAGTTCTAGGAAACTTCTAAAATATTCTAGAAGGTTCTAACAAGTATGTCCTTGACATCACCTCCTCCTCTAGCTTCGAGGTCTCCAAGAAGCCATTTGAGATGTATACTCACAAACGTAAGAAATCAAAAATTTGTCGCATAGTCTCTGTAATATATTCCAGCTATCGTTCACAAGGCAGATGATTCATGGGTCCTTGTAGCCACCGATAATGACCAATACCTTCTACTTGAGACCATGCTTGAACTTTTGTATCTTCATTGTGGAAACGACCTGAAAATATCGCTTTGCCACTACTTGCATGAGCTGGTTCAACTTCAAAGACAATTACAAGTGACCTGCTGCTTGGTATTCTTCGATGTCTTCTTGGCTCTTCTAATTCTTCATCTCGAGGTCGACGTCGTGAGCTACTTGGTTGAGATGGTACTACTAGTATAGTATCTACATTCTCACTAGCCATATCTAAATACACCTTGATATTAGATATCTTGATACTATGAAATACAACAAGTTATGTTTTGATGAGACCTGGATCCCTTTTCTATTCATTTCTCTAGAGAAGGCTTCATCTTTACGCTTCGTTAATGACCAATTTTTGGTTTATTAGGATATCGTCGATGGAATTCCCGTACCTTTTGAGATGCATTGGCAAGATTTTTGGCCGGTTCTATGTTCTTTCATTAATATCGTAGCCGCTCCAATGCACAAAATACTCTAATTTATTCCATCTTTGTCGTGAATCTAGTATCCTTTCCACCTCATATTCTTCGTTGTTTTCAATTTCTATACTAGGTGGCGGACAATGCACTCTTTCAAGAAAAGACAATTCTCGATAAGGCTCTAACAGAGAAACATGAAAGACAGGGTGTACCTTCATAGCAGCTGGTAACTCTAAGCGATACGCCACAAGATTGATCTTCTTTTGGATAACAAATGGTCCCAATCTCCGATAGTCCAACTTATGACATGGCCGCTTGGTCTTGATATTCCATCGAAGCAACCATATTTTAAATCCAATCTTGAAATTAGGTGCCTGATTTCAAAATTTATCCGCTGTCGTACTATAATTGCTTACAGTATGTAAAATCCACTCAAAATGCCTAATATGTTTATAAATTTATATATGTATTAGAATGGTTAGTAAAATAAATTAAAGGGATTGATAGAAGAAACTTTATTTTATTTTATTTTACCTATTTAATTATGGTATTTAATAATTATAAGATCTAAATGTTTAGTATGAAGCCTTGAGAGAAGGTGGGGACTTAAGGATGAAAATTTAAGCTAATAGGAGGCTAATTGGGAAGGATGAAATCAAGCCATGGTCGGATGAAGGCAAGGAATAGGGAACTTCATCCCTATTGGTCGAATACCATGCCCAATGGGCTTTGAGGAGGCTGCCCGCGACCTTAACAAGGGTTTTCGGCGACTTCAAAAAGGGGGATTTGCAATTTCAGAGGTAGGGTTGTAAAGTTTAGGGTTTTAGGTATAGTTTGAGAGGAAATTTTAGGCGATTTGGAGTTAGGGTGAAGAAGTTATACTTGTTCAAAGTTAAAGAGTGGATTTCATACATACTGTCACTCTTTTGGGATTTTGCGGAGTTGTACGGAGGCTTTTGGAGATCGGATGGTGCGGTTGGAAAGGTGATTTCAAGATCTACGTTTGTTGTGGGAAATTCTTAAGTTTTGAATTGAAACGAAGGAGATATGAAGAGTTGAAGACAGCGCATCCAATTCCAAGGCAGTAAGTAGATCGTTTTGTTGATGGTGATGGGGTTTGCCATATCTTAAGTTTTTGGACGAAATTTTGTTTCAAAATTTCCAAAAAGGTGTATTATTGTGCTAAGAAGCTATAAATCAAAGTTTCATAGCATTTGGACTTTTAGATAACGAGATATGAAGAATTTAGTACACGGGTGTTTGTAAACAAGGGTTTAAAGCTACTGCTAGGGTTTTGGCGATATCTAAAGATCGATAATGAATCAACAATTGAAATTTGTGGTGGTAGTTGTAAAGAATATATTAGTACTTTATGTAAATTTGGAATAGTTTTGGACGGTTGGATTAAAAGTTATGGATTATTGAAGTTCGGGAAAAATTCCCTTCCTACGGGAGAATGAGGGTTTAGAGTATTTTGTTATGTTTTGAGTGGTTTGAGGAAAGTAGGCTTGTGTATTGGGTGTAATAGCCCTATAGAGATCTTTTTTATATAAAATTGGGGGTTTTTATTATACTTGAATCTTGCTTGAGTAATTAGTGGCAGCCAGAAGCCCAGCGCTTTCTTGAGGCAGATTCTCTCTATCCCGACACCGCGGATGCTTTGTAAGACTCTTGGGCAATTTACAATTGAAGCTTCAATGTGGTTTGAAGCTCCGATAGCTGCTGCACCAATCCTTCAGCTGCTGGGTTGTTATTCGTTGACGGACTCAATAGATCAAGCTTCAGATGGTACCCATAATTGGAAAAGAATGGTGTTTTCTGAGTCGACCCATGAAGGGTGTTGTTATATACGAACTCGGCTAGCGATAGATATGCAGTCCAATCATCTTGCTGATAGTTGATGCTGCATCGTCAATACTAATCCAAAACTTGATTCACCCATTCCATTTGGCTGTCAGTTTGAAGATGAAATACGGAAGAAAGCTTGATGTCTACCTTTAATATCTTAAAAAAAGATCTCCAAAACTTTTATACAAATTGGGTTCTTCGATCTGACACAATATCATCTGGTAGGCCATGATATTGATACACATTATCAAAGAAGAGCCTTGGTGTATCTTTGCTTGACAATGTCTTCTTGCAAGAGATAAAATGTGCCATCTTCGTAAGTCGATCCACCACAACAAAGATGCTGTCAAATGAATTCGATGGCGGCAGCTCTGTAATAAAGTCCATGGAAACTGAAGACCATGGATGACATGGAATGGACAATGGTTGTAGAAGTCCATAAGGGCGATGTCGAGGGTTCTTAGATCTTGAACAAACGTTACAAGAGAGGACGAAATCCTTCACATCCTTCTACATTTGGGGCCACCAGAAATCTCAAGAAATGAGTTTCAAGGTTTTGTTGAATCCGAAATGTCCCGCAGCTGGAAAATCATGACGAGATTGAAGGACTCAAAGTCGTGTTGGCCCTTTTCGGATATACAGCCGCTTCTCAAAGTATAAGAGATCTCCTTCAACCTTGAACTTGTCATCATTGATACGCTGCTTGATATCAAGGACTATTGAATCTTCAATGGTCGCAGCACGTAGCTAGTTGAAGAAGTCAGCATCAATTGGCACCACAACAGCACAAATCCTAAATTGCTCTGGCTTTAACAATATCGTACACTGTTGATCAAGCGCTTCTTTTTCAATCTTTGACGCAAGATATGATCTTCTTGATAAGGCATCGGATAGTCTTTGCTACTTTCCAGGCCGATAAGTAATAACGAAGTCAAATCTAGATAGCGACATATTCCATCGAGCTTGACGACGGTTTAGAACTCGAGTAGACATGAAATATTCTAGATTCTTGTGATCCGTATATACGGTCATCGGATGCGCAGCTCCTTCGAGGAAGTGACGCCACTCTTGAAAAAAATCCACTATAGCAAGGAGTTCCTTATCATGAATCTCGTAGTTGATCTCAGCCACAGAAAACTTTCGTAAATAGAATGCAACCGAATGAAGCTTATTATCGATGCCCATCTGTAAAAGTATGGCTTCTAAAGCAAAATCCGAAGCATCGGTTTCAAAATAGAAAGCCTTTGCAAAGTTTGGGTGTACCAAGATTGGAGCCGTAGTAAATGCCATTTTAAGATTTTGAAATGCTTTTTTTGCTAGAGGTCCCCATTCAAACTTATCTTTACATGTTAATCGAGTGAGTGGAGCAGCAACTTCAGAATAATTCTTGATGAAGATCCGATAGAAGTTAGCAAAGCCGAGAAAACATTGTACGTCTCTAACCGTCTTTGGAACTTCCCAGGACACAATTGCTTCCACCTTCTTGGGATCCATCTTCAAGCCTTCCGTAGTTGCAACAAATCCTAAAAACTCCATCTCAGTTTGGTGAAATAAGCACTTCTCCAACTTGGCATAGAGTCCTCGCTCGCATAGTTTTTTGAGTACCAAACAAACATGCTTCTTATACTTTTCTTCGTTCTCAGAAAATATCAAGATATCATCGAGATAAATGACAACAAAACTGTTTAGATATTCTCAAAAAATATCATTCATCATGTGTTAAAAAACCGCCAGAGCATTGATAAGGCCAAATGGCATGACATTATATTCAAAATGACCATACCTTGTACGAAAAGCTATCTTCCATTTGTCTCCTTCTTTGATTCGCACAAGGTTGTAAGCTCCTCTTAGATCAATCTTTGTAAAGATCTTTGCACGTCCAAGTTGTTCCAGAAGAGTAGAGATCAAAGGCAATGGATAGCAATTCTTCTTTGTCACCTTGTTGAGACCTTGATAGTCCACGCACATCCGTAGTGAGCCATTCTTCTTCTTCACAAATAAGATGGTGCCCCTGTTGGCGATTTTGAATGACAAATGAAGTTCTTAGCTAGATTCTCGTCAATGAATTTCCGCAACTCAGCCAACTCTGTCTGCAATAGATTGTAGATTGGACCAAAAGGCAGTTGTGCTCCTTCTTGCAATTCTATGGCACAATCATATGGTCGATGTTCTGGTAGCATGTCAACATTCTTCTTTTGGCACACGTCTTAAAAATCCTTGTATTGTTCCAGTATTCTTGCTATTGAAATCTGCTCTCCACTAATTGGAGCCGCATAAATGACCAATGGTGTGCCTTCCTTGCACGATCTTAGAAATGTTCTTGCTGCAATGAACAAAGATTTTTTTATTTGGGGTCTTCTTTCAGGCTTGTCCTCAGGTTGTTCTATGGGAAATGTTATCCTCTGCAACCTCCAATCTATGGATGGATTATATTTTTTCAATCAAGAAAGACCATAAATAATAGGATTTGACGGGATGCTAATAATGTTGAAAATAATATAACTATTGTGGTCTTTAAACGTCACTTCTATAGATTCTGATTCATGGGTGACACTATTAGATAATAAAGATCGTCCATATATTACTTCTACGTGAATAGGTTTGAATTTTTGTACTAGGGGAATTTTGTGACGCTTAGCAAATTCTTAGTCTAAGAAACAAGCAGATGCTCCTGAATCTAATAAGGCTAAGATTTTTAGTTTTTCAGGACCAAAAGACAAAAGATTTATAAAACAACGGGCAGGTTGAATAGAAAGAGTGGAACCTGGTTTTGATTTGTCCAGCCGCACGGTTCCTATTGTGGCTAGGCATCCTCGTTTTCCTGAACAAATGCACCTCTATTCTTGATGCTACGTATATTTTGCTTCTTTGGACAGTTTTCAGCTCTATGGCCTTCTCCGCCGCAATAAAAGCACAAACCTTTCTCCATACGCTGCTTCTTTTCTTCTAGAGTAAGGGATTTGATACGTACTGCATTAATCTGCATGTCCTCTGTCTCTGCTTGTGAATTTAAGCTACTTGCCGATATAATTGCGCTGCGATGACTTGTATATTGTCAAGAGCGTTGGTCTTGGCGACGATGAAATAGGCGGTTATCGCACTTTATAGCTTGGCTAATGGCTTCGTTGAGCGTTTGTGGATCAGGAAGAGATAATAACAAATCCTTCACATCATTCCTTAGACCCCAATAGAATTGGCTCATCAATGCTTCTTCATCCCAATTGATGTCGCATGCCAATTGCCTGAAATCCGATACATAGACTGATACAGAGCAAGTCCCATGTCATAGTGATCAAATTTTTATTGTAGCCCACTGAGCCTTGTCTTGCTCGCCAAATGCTTGTACAAATGCCTCCAAAAAAGTCTCAAAGTTGTTCAAAATCGGTGATCTTTTTTTAAAGAGAAGAGCAAACCACGATAGAACTTGTCCCGTAAGCAAGGTTCTAACCAATCCAACGCGTGATTCCTCCATCGGATAATGTTCAGATTGTAGAGCTGTTATTAACTTGGTTTGATTGATGAAACCTCAAAACTCGGAGCATGTGTCATCAAACTTGTTTGGAAGGCTAAATCAAAGTTTCTTTCATTGTGGAAGTAATAGTGCTCGTTGAACCACAGATAAAGCTGCTTCTTTTGGTGCAGAAGCTCGAGGTTGATGAAGCCCATATTGTGCTATTCCGGATGCTCCATCATTATGAAGTCTTGCAAAGACTCCTTCCATCATCGTAGTTCTCTGTGATAACGTAGCAAGAACATTCATAATGGCGTCCATCTTGGACTCCAAACTTTCACTTATATTAATGTCTTGACCTCCAACCATTCTAAGAGAAAGGAAGTAATTGTTTCTACAAAGAGGAAATATTGGTTTAGAAGAGGGTACTCCGCAACCTCTAAAACGCCTTAAGACCTTCAAAAAGAGGGTTAATCCACTCTCTCTAAGAAGAATAAGACTCCAATATTATGACAAAAAGATATCAGTTTAAAAGAGGGTAATCTGCAACCTCTAAAATACTAGTGTACCTTCAAGAAGAGAGGTAATCCACACTCCAACAAGAAGGAACTAACTCTGATATCCAAAGTGAGAGTAGTCTCGACAAATTGTCACGGACACAGAATATAGACTTGAAGTCTAAACAAGAAGTTCAAGAAGAACTGGCAGAAACTGGATTAATCAGATGAGTACAAAAACAACACCAGAGAGGTGAGCTAGAGCTTTAAGAGATGTGTTGT
>JAWRVF010002173.1:0-16326 GCA_036785485.1 Physcomitrellopsis africana
GACGAAGTGGCATAGCGCAGGTGTAAACGTTGCACATCATACACCTCTATCAGCCTCAGCCGCTGCAAAGGTACGCTAAAAGAATATCAGATCACCTAGGCCTAACTCACAATCAGAAACTTCAACTAGGGCACAACGACAAGCGCGAGAATGTTGGTAATTCAGGTAGGATGAACAGAGAAGTCCACTGCGCTTCCCCTCACTAGTAAAAATTGATGCCACTATCAGTGGATTTGTAACAGTGTCACTAATCAGGGAAGAATGCATACCTGGGACCGAGATTCGAACCGTAGATGAAAGCCATGCTCAGGAAAGCTGAGGACCAAATCCATTTGCAAAGGTTCCTGCACACTCTCACGCTTCACAATCTCCTTTTGCAGTTCATGTTTCAGCCATAAGAAACGTAAGTTGATCACCTTCCCATTCCCTTTCCGAGAAATGAATCGACCAACATAAAACAAGATGACAGGCGCATAATCATTCCACAGTCACCTATTAACCCTACATCTACGCGACGATTCCTGCTGCTACGACTTCCCTAACTCTCCTTGATTTGTGCAATCAGATGGCCGACAATGAAAGACATTTGTGTTCGAATTGCGAAAGCGGAAGTTGCATTCAACCACTCCCTTATCACCAAGAACAGTACAGAATGAATTAAAGCACAACAAACAGAGACAAACTCATATCTCCAAACACGCAAAACTCCTCGCCCAGGCCAGTACTGGAGTCGATTTAGGTGGAAATCCGAAATTCAATTGCTTCATAAACCCTTTTGTCAAGAAAAATCGGCAAACACAGTACAACGTACCTCATCGTCATATTTCACGTGCACAACATCGAACAACGACCTGTGCTGCTCAACGTAGGTCAAAGCCTCACATACCGGCATCCCTGAACATTTAACCATAACCACTTCAAATTCACAAAACTTCAAATTCATCTCAGTCGAGAAGACCACTCTCTCGAGTCCCACGACCCAAATCTTTCATGAATCATCCCACATGACCCAAATCCTCTTTTCACAAATCACCAAAACCCAAATCCTGATAACTATTCCGCGAAGAATGTCACCACTCCACATATTCCAATCCTCCCAAAACGCGATGAATCGCTACGATTAGCCACGAAAGAAAGCGCAATTGCTAGCAAATTACCGAGATTGAAGGCACCCAGGCCTGCCCCTGGTCTGAGGTCGAGCGTGAGCCCTCCCATCGAATTGCACTGCGATGACGATCGGAGCTCTTCCTGTGATAGCAAAGTTGTGGGTTCTGTTCCAATACCCAACAACACAGGGGCAACGAATTCTTGGATTAGACAGGGTATGGAACAAGCGATTGATAGAGGCTCCGCGACGCTGCAAGAGATGGCAATTGAGTATTCGTGAAGATGGGGGGAAGGGAAGGGCATGGGAAAGCGCCGGAGATGTGCCCTTCCTTCGGGTAGCTCTTACGGCACCGTATGTAACTCATGGCCGTGGGGGGTGGTCTTTACTCACGGATTCGTGTGGGCCGCTTCTAATTTCTCACTAGTAGTTAGTCACAAATAGCACTTACCAGCTATGCTCTCTCTATTTAAATACATGAAAATAAACTTTTTCAAAAGTTGAGAATTTCATTTTGGAAAACATTTGTGTGTATGTTAAAAAGTACAAAGAAAAGAAAAGAACTCTTGTGTTTTAATTGATTCAAGTTGTTTGATAATGGTAGCTCAGCTTAATCTTTTGGTTTAGTTAGTTAAAGAAAATATCCTTTTTAGAGTTTCTTTTTCTTTTCTTTTCTTTTCTTTTCTTTTTTTTGTTTGTTGTAGCCAATTTCAAATTATAAACTTTATTTAATAAAACAAATTTTATATTATTTTATGAAGTGGTTTCAATAATAAATTATAATTTTATAATTTTATAATTTATTTTACTATGCGGACACCCCCCTTTTACTATGTACACTCACCCTTGTGCCACATACCCCCACATACGCACAATAAAACTCTTATTCACATTAAAATAATTTCAGGAAAAATTTACAATAAAATTTTTTACTATGAATTTATCCTAAAACTTATAAATGTAAGTAAGAGTTTTACTAAATGTATGTGAGGGTGAGTGGCATGGGAGATGTCCACATAATAAAAGAGAGGCATCCATCTAGAGATTTTCTTTATTATTATTAATATTATTATATATTCTTTTTTATTAAATAATACAAATATATAAAATTATATTTAAGAAGATAATTATATATATATATATATATATATATATATATTAGAAATAATAACACATCCAATAAGAAAAATTGACATATAATAGTAATAATAATTTAATAATGGTACCAATATTACTATTTTATTTTTTTACTAAAAGATAATAAATAATTATTTTTATTTAATATATATTATTTTAATTTTAAATTTTTTTTGAGGTGAATTCTAAAGTATATAAATTTTTTTATTGCTTTATTCTAAAACTTAAAAACTTCTTTAGTAGAAGTAGGAAAATTGACAAGTTTAAGAAAAAGTAATTGTGGATCTTAGAAATAAAAAATCTTCCGTCTCCATGCTCCTAAATTTTAATTTTTTTTAAAATTATAAAAATAGAAGTTAAATTGCCAAAATTTTAAGTATATCTGTCATACATAAAATTTTATATTATAATTACTAATTTATATATAAAAATTGATATTTTTTTTGTGTACTAAATTAATATATATATATAAATTAGTAAAATAAAATTATTATTTATATACAAATTTTATCTGATTTATAATATATAAATTTTTTACTAATATATATATATATATATATATATATATATATATATATAAATTTAGTGCACAAAAAAATTGTATTAAAATTATTTTGATACAAATTAACATTATAAATAAAAATTTGATAATAATTTATTTAAATTTGTATATAAATAATATTTTGACAAAAAATTTGATACAAATAATTATAAAGTTTATAAAGTTTTTATAAGATTTTTAGATTTTTTAAATGATAAGTTTTTTATTCTTATAATTTTAAATTAAATCATGATATATTTTAATATTTATATAATTAAATTTTACATTATAAGTATTAATATTTTTTTCTTATTCTATAATTATTTTATTTTTTATTTTTTATTGCTACTAATTGATATTTGAGATTTAATCTCTATTCATTGATAATAAAAACATCTATTATATTTGCAAGGCATAAAAGAAAATGTCATCTTTCTATAAGCCAATTAAATACTTTCCATGCATAGTTGATAGTAAAGTCTAGGCATTGGAATTTGAATTAATTTATAAAAGAATATAAATGGCAAATCTTGTGAAAAACTTTGATGCTATTATGGCTTATTGGTACTAGTGAAGGTTTGTGGATATTATAACAATTGATCAAAATTGGCAAATAGTGCCAAAATTTTCTAAAACTAATAATAATTATCTTTATTTTAATTAAATTTAATATTATAAATATATAAATATTATTATCTATTTATTTATTTATTTTTATAATTAAAGACAGCACTAATAGATAGAAACATACAAATATTAGTTATTGATTGAAAGTTATCTTATTAGAACTACAATAATATTATATATAATCATTACTTCAAAACACACTTCTCTACTAAGTTTTGGATAAACCTTGTAAATTGTATTCTAAACAATACTACATGCCTAATTGTTTTGAATGCTTTTGGTTCAAAAAGAAAATTCTATTTAAGATTTTATGATCAATTTTTTATTTGATGTCTTTAATAAGTTTGGTATTATATCATTAGCATTTTGTAATTATAAGCTACCATTTCATGTACATTTACATGAATTTTTTAGCTTTATAGTATAAATTCTAATTAATTAGAAGTATTTTCTAAACATAATTTTGATTATCTAATTAAATAAAATAAACTTAATTTGGAGGTGATTCTTTAAAATTGCTTTTAAAAAGAATTTAGATTGAAGGCACAATTTGGGTGAAAGATAGACCATAAAGAATTATTTTGATTTAACCACTAATATATTTTAAAAACAAATGAAATAAGATAAGACTAGAGAATTTTTTTGACCGATGTCTTAACAAATCTAAAAACAAACTATAGCTATTGTTCTAGTTTGGCATCCATTTACATTAAATGTTGTGAAATTAGATATTATTAGATATTTTCTTTATATATATAAAAAAGATGTTATCTTTGTATATTAAAATTAAAATTATAAATATATAATAAGTTGTGTTTAAATCCTAATTTATAATTTAATCTAAATTAAGCTTTTATATTATAAAAAATAAGAATTTAAATTATTAATATGTTTTTATTCTTTAAAATATATTTTAATGATTTTTAAAAGAATATTTTTTCTTCTTAATTTATTAAGTAAAATTTCTAAAATAATTAATAATATTAATCTTTTGTATCACTTACCATTTCCACTCAACAAAATATTGATATTATTAAGCATTTGCCAACTTAGTCCTCTTCTCTTTTATTGATATCAACAAAAAACTTGCAGCAATTTTTTTTTTTGAATATTTGAAGCAAGTAGGCAGGTGCATGTTCCTTAAATAATTTGAACGTTTTTTAAAGTTTTAGAAAAATATGACATGTATAAAAGTTATTAAAATTTTAAAATTAATTTTTTTTAAAAATTAAACTAATTATAAAAGTATTATAAATATTTTAAAGATTTAAAAAATATATAAATATAAATATAAATATAAAATATAATATTAAATATACTCTATAAATTTATTAAAATAAATATGATAAAAATCAACATGTTTAATTGTGTATTTAATTTTTTTTAAAATTAGCACTTTAAAAAATCATATTATTTAGAATTTCAGATATCTTTTTTGATTATAAAGGTATGCACAACCTTTGATCTTAGAAGCCCTTCTTTGCTAATAAGAAATGTCTACATATTCAAAAAATAATTGTATTGTGAAGCTCCAATCTAGCCATCTTTATCTTTGTTTTGGTTCCTTCTAATATAAACCCAATTTTTTGTCATTTTTTCTTTAATAATTTTTACTACTCCATAAAGGCTGTCAAGAAGCAATCTATGCCTCATATACACCATATGTTTAGATGCCTATTTTTTTGGTTGTTTAGATTTTCTTATACAAGTATAAAAGATCAGATTTAAGGCTTGTAGGCACTTGTAAACATCCTATAGCTTTGCTGATTGATAAAAAATATTTTAATATTTTAATTTTAATATCTAAATTAAATATCTAGTTTTTAATTATCTTACCAATAGGTTGTTAGGTGATTAATTAATATCAAATAGATTATTAAAGATGAGTTATAATTGTTAAATTGGAATCTTATATGATTGGAAAAATTCCAATAGAAAGACATACTTTAGTTGAAGAGATGTTACTATTTAAGAGGGATTAAAAAATTATAAAAATAAAAATGAATCCTCTTTTTAAAATATTATATACTTATTTTGATACTTTATATATTTTTAATAGATTTTAATAGGAAATTTATATAATCAACCAAAAAGACAATTCTACAATTAGTTGGGTTGGTTTCATTCAAAAAAATAATTATATTAATTCCTTCAAAAGCATTGTCTTAAAAAAAAATTAACAAGTCTCATATGGATATTGTTTTATAGTCCACTTGTTGTTAAGAACACAAATTAAAAGAAGATGCATAAATCAGTGAAATCTATATTTAAAAAAAATGAAAAAATAAAAATAAGAAAGTAAATATATTCAAGAAGGAACTGGAATGGATATTGCTAAAGACTAAAAAATATAAAGACTCTTGAACTAGGTTAGAAGTAAAAAAAAAGTTGACAAAAGTAAAGAAGGCTTCACTCTTGTCTTTATATATACTATTATCAAAGATACAAACTAAAACAAATGTATAAATTAATGAAAACTATGTCAAAGAAAAATAATAAAATAAAAATAAGGAAGTATGTATATTCAAGAAGAAATTGGAATGGCTATTGCCAAAGACTAGAAAATACAAAAGACTCTTGAATTAGACTAGAAGCAAGAAATGAACTGACAAGAGTGAAGGAGGCTTCACTCTTGTCTCTATATATACTATCTATCTAAGAACTATGTGGCGGCGTTCTATAAGACCTCCAATACATGTCCAATTTATAAAATACATGTCAAACTTGCAAGACAAGTTTGCTACATATGTACCAAATATTTAGCTTATTCCACAAGCTAGCAACATGTGCAATATGTAGCTAGCTTGTTTTAGAAGCTATGAACATGTGCAGCTTATGGTTAGCTTGTTGGCCAAGTTTCTAATCTATCAATCATCTATAGACATGTATAAAGATAAATTTGTGTTTATAAAGCTTCTATAAATAATCAATATAATCTATTTTTATTTACTTCTATCTATCGATATTTATTAGATAAATATTGGAATAAATCTTATATCGATGACATTATCTCCACTTCTAGAGATAAGTTCCATGAAGAGTAGTGATACATATTTAGGAAGTCCAAGATGTGCCAAATTAAATTTGCTACATACTTTGATCTTTGTTTTCTTTGAAGATAGTTGATAGGTCCTCTCAGCCATCAATAATGTCCCATATTAAGAAAAGAACCACCTTATTATTTAATATTTGTTGAGGCCTTGATAACTTCTTTTAAAAAAAAAAATTTGGAACACCATCAAGAATAGTTCCTATCTTTAAAAGTATCACCAAATATTGAGAGTCTCTTCCAAGGTCGTGATATCAAACACATTGTATCTCGTCGTCAACTAAGAAAGAACATGTCATTCTTGAGAATCTTCACCTCTATTCTATCATCTTGAAGATTGTAATAATTATAATGTGTCATCTAGTAAATCAATCTATTACAATTGGAGTACATGACTTTTTCATTCACAGCTATGTGCTTGTATCTGATATGAGAAACAAAGTGTAAGAGAAAATGAATAAGATATATAAGTATATTGGTCATAAAAATATTACCAAGATAATATTCTATACTAGGATGCTGCTTAGCAAATAATGCCTCTTGAGCTAAATTTGCTAATTGTTAATTCTCCATCTCTTTGGTACAAACAAATTCAAAGAAATAATAAATAATGATATAAAATAGAATAAAATCTCTATTAAAATTACTTTATTTTATAATAAAGATACTAAAATAGACATGCATTAAAGTGATAGAAATTTGCGTTAAAAATTGGGAGATCAGTGTAGCACCTAAAAAACTATCCAAATTTGCGTCACTTTTGACATTCAAAAAAATGGTTTTAACAGGAATGCGTTAAGTTTAACGTATATGTCAAACGCCTTTGTCATAATATTATTGTTGTGTTATATTTGGCTATTATTTTAACATACGTGTTATTTCGATTATGGTTTAACATGTTTTCAGAGTACTTTGTAGTGCTTCAATGAATGAATTGCAATACTCTGTTCCTACTTTAGATGATAATTCTGACGTTGTATTTCCACCTCAACTCACATTTTTCTCAAAAAATAAAATTAAATCCACATCAGCCTACTCCATTGTAAACATGAACAAATTGCATTCCATTGCTTTTATTAAATTGAAAATAACGTATACAATCACAATAACGTAGCTGTTATATATAATAGTCGTTTACTTCTCAATGTATCTGAAAATTAAAAATTGAAAATTAAAAATTTTAAACATCATAGCCAACCTCTAGTCTCCTGGAACCTTGCAGCAATAGCAGGTGTATAGCCATGCAAGTGTCAACCACTAAAATTGAAGATGAAAAAAAAAAAAAAAAAAATCCGAACGCCAGTCTCTCTTATCCTCTAATCTTATAGCAAGAGCCTGTGTATAACAATTCACTTATTAAAAAGCAAAAACATAACAAATCTATAACACCAAAGCCAATCTTTTATTCTATCTAAACTTGCAGCAACAGCTTGTACATAGTGATGCAAGTGTCAATCACAAAAAATAAGAACAAAATAATAAAAACAACCAATTAAGCCATGTCCTCTCCTAAACTTGCAACAAAAATATCACGTGCACAAGCATGAAGCTATCTAAGACATAAAATGGAAAGATGAATGTACAAATAAAAAAAAAAAATCCACTATCTCTACAAAACTTGTCGCAGCAGTATGTGCACAATGCGACTATTGTCAAATACACAATGTCTTCTACAGAAATGCAATGAATGCCAATGACACTTACCTTCATCATTGCTCCTCTTCTGAAGACTCTCCTAATTGTATATCATCACAATCATCATCATCTCCTGCCTCCACTGGATTATCTTGAAATTTTGAGATGTTGACCTCATGATTCTCTTGAACAGGCAACATTGGTGCCTTTGAGTTTAATCTAAATCCTTCATACTCTTTGTCATGGTCCATTGAAAGTGCACCTCTTCCCTCCCCCAACACATACACCCTCCTCCTTTGTCTCCTTCTAACATCTATTTTGTTTACAACATTCCAATTTTCTTCATCTTTAAAAAAACATACTTGCTGCACATGTATAGGAAAAGCAAATGAATTTGGTCTTAGAGGCATCATAGAATATGGAGAGAAATTTACAAGTGTGAATCCATAATGGCCGCACTTTATTATAGGATGTAGGCCTCCCCATCTCATCTTCATCCATGAACATATTAATACTACCATGCATGTCCTCCTATACTCCAACTCCACTATCTTCTCAATGCATTCAATGTACTCATCCTTACTTTGGTCTCCATTGCTTTGAAAAGATACTGCAACGGCGGAGTCTGTTGTAGTGCTGCTGCGCTCCACTGTGCGGCATTGAAGGTGCATGCCATATGTCTTCATGGAGTGATAGCTAGCGGCGTTGGTTGCAGGAAGCCTAGACAAATCTACTACTTTGCTAGAAATATTCCCAGGCTCGTTTTCTTCAAGTTCAGCAACTCTACTCCACAACCATGTGCCAAAGTGTGGAAGCTCCCGCAGCTCAAGTGGAAAATGAATTACCCCGCGGAGTCTACGGTTCCTCCTTGAGACTCTCCATAAACGCCTGGCCTCACCATGTTCCATCATCCCCTGAGAATATTCATTGATAGAATTTTTTTTTGTTAGTTTGCCATAAAATCAAGAAACAACAAACATGCCAATTGACAAGGTAACAACCACCGCCCTTCATAGTGTTGGCTAACTTGTATATAGGCAATGCAACTCAGTTCACTCACCTCCTCAAAGTAGCCAAATCTCCAACATTGTTGATTACAAAATTGTAGACCCATTTTTGCAACCTGTTTGTTAAAGGCCTGCAAATTCCTTTATCCTCCAGCATCTCATCATACATGTGCTGTTCTTCTTTTGCATACCATACTCGTCTAGATGTTCCTCTAAAACTATGCATATATTCAGTATAAAAACCAAATATTTCTTTCATTTTATATACTTTTGCAATACAATCCTCTGGCCTTGCACTAGACCTAATGTAGTCTTTTAACGTCTTCATGTACCTCTCCATGAGGTTCATCCAACGATAGTGTATAAGGCCACAAAGAAATAACTCTTCAAGAAGGTGGGATAACAAATGGATCATGATCATGCAAAAACTTAACGATGTCGTGTTGTAAATTAAAACATAGTGTGAAAAATATAAAAGAATGTATTAAAATAAAAAGATTAAGATTAGAAGAAAGGTTGATAGAAAATTAGTAGTAAGAAGATATAATGGAAATTTATCTTGAAAAGTGAAATTTCTTTAAGTTAGTCCAAAGAAAAAAGTTGAGGAAGTAGAAAAGACATGAGCTAAGAGGTCTTTTTGATCAAGAAGATAAGGAAGACTAGGAGGGAGATGACAAGGAAGGGTCGTAAAAGAGAAGGAAGAGAGGTTTTTTGGAAGGCATAGGATTTTTTTTAATAGGTAGTATATGTTTTTGTGTATAGAAGAAGCTTGAGGAGGATTTTAAATGCAATTTTTTGTAGGTTTGTAGTAGACAAGATAAGGGACTCATAGAGATAATTTTTATGTCTTTTGATTAAGTATCAAGGGAGATATGAGTCATGAAAGTTGCAAGTGTATAAGACTAGGGCAATAAGGGTTACTAAATTTTGGGCCTTGATTCTTGGAAACCACTTAGATTTCAGTAGCAAAATTTGTTGGGTTTTTATTCCTTATAGACTTAACTACTTTTTTTCAGAATCTCAAGACAATATGACCTTTGAGCAAAGAATTATGAGTGAAATTTTAACCAGTTTGAATGAAAAGAGAAATAGAGTGAAGGTAGGGTTGAGGGTTTGTATGTTCAGTGCATGTGTGTGGGTTTTTTTGGATATAAAGGGAGTTAGGAGACGAATTTGAGTGTGAAATTTGATAGACATGATTTGTGTAAGTTAAAGAAGACATGAGTGCAAGTTTGATACTCATTAGTCTTATAATTAAAATGTTATGCTCTTTCAAAGTGAAAGGGGTCTATCTCCAAATCAACGAAGTTTGAGGGAGCATATCTTTGCGATCAAAGTAGTATTTTTAGTAAAATTTATTGGTATTTGTAGATATATGAGTCTATTAAGTTATTTAAAAAATTACTTGCTATTGGAATTATATTCGAGGAGTTATGAGGAAAATTGTGGTTGGATCTAGAGTTGTTAGAAGGCAAAATTAAAGAAGAAGGATGGAATCTATAACTCAAGTTTGGAGAAGACTTTTGAAGCAATATTTGGAGGGTGTTTACAACATGAGACAAGATATAAGCCTACTGAATTTCAGCTCTTAGGTCTTCTTTAATGAAGAGAAATGAAGGTGTGAAGCAAAGGAGGTCTAGAATTGAAGGCTGCAAGGAGGGATAACTTTGACAACATGGTTCTCCCCAACCACAGTAGCTATGATCAAAATGTTTTAGGGGTTTGCTTTCTTACTTCCTTAAGTATCTTGTATCCAAATTTTGCTTCAATTGATGTGATATTGTAGGATTTATGATCAAAATTGAGGGCAAGTCTCTAAAGGCAGAATATGTTGGGATTAATAAAGTATGTTTTTTATGTAAATTCTTCAATTTTATGAACTTTTATGAATCTAATCTTGTACTTGAGAAACTAGAGGCACAAAAGACCTAATGTTTCTTAGGGCTAAGACTCTCACCACAACAATGGAAATTGTCTCTCCAACATGTACAGTGTTGTGCTTGTGTCCTTCAGCATCCCCTCCTCTTCTGAAAGACAAACATTCTTCCTACATAGCCTCTAGAATAGGCGGCTTATTCTTATTACATCTTGTCACACATTTTCCATCGTGTCTAGGCCATGTGTGGCAACTGGAAGCACCTGCACATGTGTGTTACATCCTTTTTATTAGACATCCATGTTTCATCATGCAATTTTGATAAAACCACCACCAACCTCTAATTTCTCCATACTTATTATAAACTTGTATTTTCTACACACTTACTTTATTATCCTTGACTCCTGAGCTCATGGACAATACTTCTTATATATTAGATATGATTCTCTAAAAAACATGGATTCCAGGTTACAGAACTATAAAATCAGTCAATAAACAAAAATACATGTTGCATAAGTATATGGTAGTCGTGAGACTGCAGAAATCTTAGCCTTCCATCTGAAACATGTTTTTGAATAGGACCTGCATATCTTGTGGAAGTTTTCAAGTTGCCAATAATGAAAAGCATATCTTTCTTTACTTGTGGAGACAGAGTGTAGGTTGCTAGAGGCATCACTGTCTTTGATGCATTACGAGGATCTGGTTGAAGCCACAACTTTGACTGAATTCTCATGTCCATGAAGTCTAGACATGTATGTGGATAGTCGGTCACTCCACAAAGAATATTGATAATATTTTCACATAGATTTTTTTCACAATGCATCACATCCAATATGTATCTAATGAGCAATGCCTACATTTACTAAACACAATTATTAAACTATGCATATAATCATTAAATCATCTTCTGCAGAAAAGGTAATCACCAATCTCACCTATGTTTGATTAGAAATTAAACTCTGTTAGAAATTGTGATATCATTGAAATTCTAGGAAACCAAGCCATTATAATGTCTAATTTAACATGAAAGCGTTAAAATTTAATACAAAAGCGTTAAAATTTAACATAACAACATATATCAATTTAACACAACAGCGTTATAATTTAACACAACAACATTATGTCAATTTAACACAACAGCGTTATAATTTAATACAAAAGTGTTATAATTTAACACAACAATATTATGATGTAATACAAAATCATTAAAATTTAACAGCCACTTCTTAAACCATGTTAAAAATTATTAAAAAGTATTAAAATCTATTAGAATTTGTTAAATGCTGCGTTAACCATTGTTGTATTTATCATGGGCTACTTCCGGTGTAAGCTTTAGTATTAAATTATAATGTGTTAAATCTTATTCCAAACTTTTTTGATTTAACACAATTTAATTCATTTTAACATATTTATACGTCACCTTAGTTATCACTGGTGATGCTCTTTTCTTCTAGGAAAGTTACAAAGTTATAGTAGACTAAATAAAAAAAAAGAATAATAATGTGAAAGCTAAATAGCTAATGTCTACCTCCCAATATGTTAGTCAAAAGCATGTTGACTTTCGCTTCACACCGTGCATCTTCACTGAGTCATCAAGTCTATCTGGAATCCTTCCATCAACTAGATATTGCTCATGCGCCTCCGCGAATACCCTCACCTGAGTTCTAATAAGTCTTCGCGGTCCAAAACACATTTCCACCTCTCCATCAAACTGCAAGTCTTGTTGGTAAGGATGATGCATACGCAACCTACGTCTTGAGCCCACATATACAACTTTTATATTTTTTGGACCTCGTGCTAACTTAAAAACTACATTAGGTCCACATATCGAACATGCCCTATAACTCTTTGTTTGCTGACCTAAAATTAATCCATATGCTGAGAAATTGGAAACTGTCTATAAAAATAATCCATATGCTGGGAAATCGAAAATTATCTATGAAAGTAATCCACGTAACATGAAGTGTGTTGGTTTATCCTCCGACGCAGCATCAAACGCAAGTACACCAGCCCATAATTGGAGCAATTTCTCAAGTAAAGACTCAAGAAACACGTCAATATTCTTTTTAGTAGGCAAATCTTTACTTGAAATGAGAATGGCCAAAGAAATGAAAAACTTCTTTGTGACAAGCCATGGAAGCAAGTTATAAATGGTAATCAGAATTGGCCATGTCGAATGAGCTGAACTTCTCATTGACAATAGATTCATTCCGCCAAGTGAGAGTCCCAAGCGTACATTGTGCCATTTGGATGTGAAGTCTGCATCAATGCTTGAAATGTGATTCCAAACTGGAGAATCCTTAATAGATTTCATTTGCTGGTTTTCTTCTAAGGGAATTGCTGCGCCACTCTCTGAATGCCATTTCATTAACTTTGATAATGTTGGTGATCCATATATCTTCAAAATCTTAGGAATTAATAAAAAGTGACAAATCACTTTTCTAGGGCATGTTTTGGATCCAACTAAGTATCTGCTCTTTCCACAAACAGGGCAATTCTCCAAGTTCAAAAGATCCCTTTTAAATAACACACAATCTTGTGGACATGCATGGATTATGTTATATCCCAACCGAAGCGTGCCTATCATTTTTTTGGCTTTATAGTGACTACTAGGTAATAAATTCTCTTCTAGCAGCAGCCCTTTATGCAAGTAATGAAAGAATTTATTGGTAAAAGTGTTGCTTATCCCGTGTGTACTGCACATGGTCATTAAGACCACCATAGATGAAACCATGCTTACTAAACTTCTTGGATAAATAAGTTGTGATGCATGATCATACAACTCGTCTAAATTCTTTGCTAAGGAGACATCACTCTCCCAATTATCATCAAGTGAGTGTTTAAATATCTCTTCATCACCTATATTTATATCTCGTAATTCTTCAGCCAATTGAATTCCATGTAGAAATTGGTGCCAAATGTGATGATCCCTATCAAGCCACGCCTCATTTATTGGAGAATCGAAATACATATTTAATTCTCTAGGTATGTATGCATCAAAGTCACCGTCTGCTGCTACACATTATCTCGTCAAGATAACCTACATCTGGATCACCTCCGATCATAGACCTCATGAGAAAAAGGTCTTATCCATAACTTGTCAAATGCTCTATAATTGCTGGTATTGACAAGCGTCGACCACAATGGCAGCATTTGCATGAGCAACTCCAATCTGGAATAGGGACTTCACTACGACCTGCAATCCCAATTCTCTTTGGAAAATAAGCTCATCTCTACTGGTCCATCGAAGACTCCTTCCCAAGTAGGGCATGGCAAGGACCTTAGTTCATTCACATGTGCTGAAATTTTGTGGGAGAATCAAGGTGGGATCAATTTAAAAACGGTAGTAGTTGTAAATAACAAAAGTATAAAAATTCTCAAAGTTCAAAAATTAACATTAAACATGAAATAATTTCTAATAGACATTTACATTAAATTTGACGTGACATTGTTATAGGTAATTATTTTTAACAGTATGTTATATTAAGAATAACGTAATAGCATTATAAAAAATAATTTTTAATACAATTTTTAACATAATTTTTAATGCAAATGTGTTAAAACTAACATCACTTTACAAAATATATGTGCTAAATCCTAAGTCTTAATTGCACTACTTGATACAAAATCTCTACTAGGTGCCTACACCTTGCCTCTTTAGATTTCTGAATGACAATACTTGAAAAATCATAAGAGACGTAGTCATGGAAGAAATTTTAGAGTATGAGCATAAGAGAAATCAAAATATTCAGAAAAATCTAATAATGGTGGCCGCGTGGCTCGAGAAAGAGGGCTTCGGAGACAATGCTCTAAGTTGGAGTATTTATAGACTCTTAGAATAGGGCGTGGATAAGGACTCAAGCCACACTTTCGAACATCAGAGCCAACGTCCACTACAAGGAGAGACAAAGAGAAATGCAGCGTCCTTTGTGTTACCAGCCACCTTGTGTTGCAGCAAAAGATTGAAGAAAATTGCCAACCAATCTAGCTATGCATATCCCATTTCCCTGAAGACAAGCTCCTTTCTCCCACCTTTCCTCTCTATTCTTTGTCTCCAATGCACGTGGATCGTGCAAATTAATGAAGAAGTACGGCTGCTGAAAATTAGTATTCACAAATAGAAGACGGATCTAGTAAAAAATAGCAAGCGGTGTTGTATTGTAATTGCTTACAACATATAAAATCCACTTAAAATTCATAATATGTTTATAGGTTTAGATATGTGTTAGAATGATTAGTATAGTAAATTAAAAGAGGTTGATGTAAAAAAATTTATTTTAGATTTTTACTTAGTTTGGTTATGGGATTTAAATTATATAGATCTAAATGTTTAGTATGAAGCTTTGAGAGAAGATGGGAGCCTAAGGATAAAAATTTAAGCTAATAGAAGGCTAATTGGAAGGGATGAAATCAAGGCATGGTCGGATGAAGGCAAGGAATTGAGAACTTCATCCCTATTGGTTGAATACCATGCCCAATGGACTTTGAGGAGGCTGCCTGCGACCTTAACAAGGATTTTGGCAACTTCAAGGAAGAGATTAGAAAATCAAAGACTAAGGTTAGAAAGCTTGTTTTTTGGGCTACAATTTTGGTGTAAAAATTGAGGGATTTGGAGTTTTAATGAGGGAGGAGTAGGCGCTTGAAGTTAGGGTGTACAAATTATATCTACTGTCACTCTTTTGAAGATTAGAGGAGTTGTATGTGAGCTTTTGGAGATTGGGAGGTGCGGCTAGAGAGGTGATTTTAAGATCTACACTTGATATGGAAGAATTATTACATTTGGAGTTTTGAAGAAAGAGACATTGGGAGTCAAAGATAGCAGATCAAATTCCAAGGTAGTAAGTAGGCCATTTTGTTGATAATGATGGAATTTGCCATATCTTTTATATAAACTTGGGGGTTTTTATTATACTTGGATCTTGCTTGAATAATTAGTGGCAGTCAGAAGTCCAATGCTTTCTTGAGACAAATTCTCTTGACTACAATAGTGACCATTGATTTTTTAACAATCTAGGATACAACTACAGTAGGATTCCAAGCTCCATGCCCGCGTTTGAAAGGCTCTTGTTGAATTCTTGTTCAATTGCTTGCTCACATTGTAAGGTATGTGACTTTGTAGGGCCATGGAGCAACACAAGAATTATTTTGCAAGTGGATTCTTATACCAATCTTAAAGTCGGCAAGGAGGAGGTATAGGAGAATGTCCAAATTAGAAACTAGTTTACGGGCACAGGGTGCTCGCAAGGGAGGTAGTTGCCATGAAGCTTTCACATCACACTCAGCTAGAAACTTTATTTCAGTTCATTGGACAAACTCGAGTCACAGCGACACCTTTGCTTCACCAATGGA
>JAWRVF010002174.1:0-16251 GCA_036785485.1 Physcomitrellopsis africana
AGCAAACTTGAAGATTGGAGTGAGAGAATTCTTGTTAGAACAAGAAGAAAAGAGGTTTCAAGAGATGCTCTCAAAACATGAAAAGGCCTTTGCCTCTTCACCAGATGAGATTGGATGAGTGCGACCAGGTTTAGTAGCACCCATGGTTATTTTTACAGTACCACATGTGCCATGGGATTTGAAGCCAATACTAGTTCCACGAGCATTACTTCCTAAATTAGTTGACTTATTGAAGGAGAAAATACATATGGGAATACTTAAGCCTTCAATGGCTCCATATTCTAATCATTGGTTTACTGTTCCTAAGAAGTCTGGAGCATTACGATTCATCCAAGATATGCAACCAGCTAACCAGGTTACCATTAGGAACAAAGGATCAGGACCAATTGTGGATGAAGTAGCAGAAGCATTTGCTGGACATGCCATATATTCCATTGGAGATCTGTACTCTGGTTATGATCAATTTCAATTGGCCATTGAAAGCAGAGACTTGACGACCATGAAGACTCCGTTAGGATTGGTTTGAATGTGCACATTGCCTCAAGGTGCTACAAACTCAGTGGCACATATGCAAAATGCAATGAATCAAATCTTGAGAGAAATTGTACCAGAGAAGACTATATCCTTTATAGATGACATTCTTATCAAAGGGTATAAAGAAAAATATAAAGATTCTACTTTAGATGATGATGATTGGAGAGTATTTGTAAGAACAGGCATTAAAGATGTTGATAAGATTTTGAGTAAAATTGAAGAAGCAAATTTGACCCTTTCGATTGAGAAGTCTAAATTTGATTTTGGAAATTTTTTGGTAGTTGGACATCTTTGTGGACGGTGTCGTGTAGTAATACGACCACTAGGTGAAAGAGGGAAGGAGTGATTATATTATAGAAGAGCTCAAATGAAAATATTAGAGAAAATTATCTTAGAAAAATAGATAATAGACAAGGAGGTAGTAAAAAATTAAAAGGTGCTAATGCTGCCTTTTATAAAAAGGAATTCTACTTACTTTGTATAGCCATAAATATGGTAAAGCAAGGTAGATTAGAAAGATAATTGGTATATGCATGTTAAGTAAGGAGTTAAGAGTAGGTTTTAGAGAAATTTACCTCAAAATTACAAGAGTTGATACCCGGAGAGGGCCGGTTAAGAACCTGGATCGAAACCAGACCCCAGGGCACAAAACCGCATGCCTATGGCGGATCCGGGGTCTTTTTGCAAATCGGAGAGTAGGGTTAGAAGGCAGACTTGAAGAAGTTTGTATGTGTTTTGGTTTTGAATGATTTGGATAAAAGTTGAGTTTGTAAGAGCTTTGAAAAGTCAGAGTTGTTTTGGGAGACTTTAGAGTTTGTGAAGTATATTGGGATTTATATTTTTGAGGATTTTGTGAGATTGGTTATAGATTGTCAAGTGAAATTTTGTGGGTTTGTGCATACAGTTGTGCTTGTAAGGTGCTGTGAATTTGAGATTGATCTAACGGTTCGATCAAAGGTTATTGAAGTTTATGTGGGTTGGGGTCTCTGGAATTGGGTTTTAAAGGTCAGTTAGGGTTTCGCAGATTTTGAGCAATCTATCAGTTGGATTGGGGTGAAATTTATGTGTGTGTGTAGAAGACTTAATTTCCTACATGCATGTGAAATTTGGAAGCAATTGAACGGTGCAAATAGGAGGTTTAGGCACTGGAATATTGGCGTGAAGATTGGAGAAGGAGGCCGGCTGATACCCGAGCAAATTTGTAAGTTTTTCTTCTTCTTGGTAAGTTGGATCTTCTTCAAACTTGGTGTGTGTGTTGTTAACTTAATTGTTAAGGTGTATGAAAAATTTCAATCAAGATCAACGGTTTGTTTGGTAGTTATTGTGGTTCTAAAACTGCCTTAGAAATTGCTTAGGGCTTGGCTAGGATTTAGGATTTAAGATTTTATTAGGATTTGATTAGGATTTGGATTTAGGGTTTAATTAGGGTTTCATTAGGATTAGGGTTTGATTAGGATTTGGATTTAGGGTTTAGTTAGGGATTCATTAGGGTTAGGATTTGATCAGGGTTTGACTTAGGATTTGATTAGGGTTTGACTAAGGTTTGACCAGGGTTTGAGTTAGGGTTTCATTAGGGTTAGGTTTTGATGAGGATTTGACTTAGGGTTTGATTAGGATTTGACTAAGGTTTGACTAGGGTTTGAGTTAGGGTTTCATTAGGATTAGGGTTTGATCAGGATTTGACTTAGGGTTTGATCAGGATTTGACTTAGGATTTGACTAAGGTTTGATCAAGGTTTGACTTAGGATTTGACTAGGGTTTTAATAAGATATGATTTAAGGTTTTAAGATTCTATTTTTAATATTTTCTAAATTTATTATTTTATATATTATTTTCTATTATGATTATTGTATGACTCATTTATTCTTCTTTTATAATTTCTTTAAGATTGAATCAAGCTGAAAAATATTGTTAAGGTTTAATAGAAGTTATTTAAGATTCTATTAGAATTGTTAGGATTTTGTTGTGGCGTATTTCTTTTTTATCTTCCACAGCCAGGTGCCCGGAGCATTCTCAAGCAAGACTTCACGTATTATGACAACGGTATGGAAGAAGGCCTAATCTTGAGAAAGTTGATGCTATTTCAAAAATGATGGCTTGCAGTAACATCATTGAAGTGAGAAGGTTTCTGGGAACATGTGTCTTTTATCAGATATGGATACCTCATTTTGCTCACATTTCAAAGCTTCTTTACAAATTGTTGAGGAAGGAAATTAAATTTCTTTGAAAATAAGAGCAAGATTTGGCTATGGAAGATTTAAAAAGGATTTTAAAGTTACATCTAATTTTAAAATAAGTTGAATATGAGAGCAAAAGACCGATGATTGTTATAGTAGACACAAGTCCAATAGCCATAGGGTGGACTGTTGGCTAAGATGATGTGATGGGAAATAAATTTGCTATTTGTTTTGGAGCAAGGATTCTTATAAAATGCTAGAGAGCATATCCTCAAGTGAAGAGAGAACTTTGGGGTGCACTTACTGCTCTAACGGCGAAAAGAAACTACTTGATTGGATCAAATGTTGTATTGGAAATTGATTGCTTATTTCTTCTTGGTATGATTGCCAATTGTTCTTCACCAAATATTGCTATGCTTTGATGGATAGGATATATCAAATCATTAAATCCAATTTTGGTACACATTGTTAAAAAAATGAGTCTTATGGTGGATATGTTATCAAGGACTAAGTATTTTCATGAAGAAGAAATGATGGCTCACGAGGAGAGTGAAGACTTTTTGGAAGAGAGATATGTATTGGCTGTTGATAGAAAAAATTCAGTCAATGGCATCTTGCCTTTCAAAGCAAAGTTATATGAGGGAAGACTAAAGCATATTAGACTCTATTTGAGCACTTTGAAGAGGCAAGAGGGGCGAATAGACAAGGCTTTCAAAGATATTAGACATCGATCATATGGATATCTGTTGAGAGATGGATTTCTTTGGAAGCGGGCAATGAGAGCTGATGAATTACCTTTGAGAGTAGTAGATGATTTTGATATCAAAACCCATGTACTTAGAGAATTTCATGATGCACTTTGGGTTGGTCACAGAGGAATTTGACCTCCTTATATAAAGATTAAGGAATGATATTGGTGGAAGGATTTATATAAAGATGTTGAAGAATTTGTGGCTTCATGTGTCAAATGTCAGCTTCAATCTAAGGTCTGATATAGGGATGAACTACATCCTACTTATCTTCTTTCGATTTATTTTCAATGGATGATTGACTTGGTTGCAATGCCACCTGGAATTTGGAAAATGAAGTATCTTGTTTTGGCAAAGAAAGAGCTTTCAAACTTTATTGAAGGAAGATCTCTTCAAACCAAGATCACAGAAGGAATTTGCAGATTCATTTTTGAAGATATTTTTAGCAGATATAGAAGTATTGGACAAATGAGAGCTGATAGAGGTGAATTAAATGTAGCCAAAGCAAGATCATTTTTCCAGAGATATGGTGTACAGCTAAAGTTACCAACTGCTTACAATCCTGAAGTCAATAGCAAAATAGAGAGGGGACATCTTCCTATCATTCATGCCTTGATTAAGGCTTATAAAGGAAAGCCTAATCTTTGGCCTAAGATATTGCTGTTTGTATTGTGGACTGATAGAACCACCCACAGCATTGTCACTGGATATATGCCAATAGAACTTATGTATGGACATAAGTCTATTATGCATGGAGAAGAATTAGTTCTAACTTGGATATTTTTGTCTTGGAAAGATGATATTACAAGACAAAAGCTACTAGGACTTTGCATTTAGGAGCTTGGAAGATTGCTTGAAGATATGGAAATAACATTAGAAAGGCTTAAGGCTGCCAGATTGAACAATAAAGAGAGATTTGACAAAATCCATAGATTGCGATCTAAGAAAATTGAAAAAGGTGATTGGGTGTTTGATAGTACATTAGAACATTAGCATAGCACAATGAGGAAATTTGCACAAAGATGGTTTACACCATATTTGATGGTTAAAGTGCATACCAATGCCATCTATTCATTTTGTGAGCTGGATGGATCTTTATTGAAGATTCCAGTAGCAGGCAAAAGAATTAAAGCATACAAAAGAAGGGATGAGAAGTTTGACACTAATTATCTTGAAGAATTCTTAACTCCATCAGGAAATAAAGAAATGCTAGAAGATGATGTAGAGATTGAGATAGAGGATGAAGAGGATTAAAATTGGCACATATTAGAAGATGTGCAGGTTTAAAGGGGATGCATGTCATATTGCATTTACGTGTAGTATGTAAAAATATTATATATCTTGTATTTATTGTTATTACATGTGTGAGTGCTAGAAGTTATTTTAGAAGATATTATAAGGAGAGGATTTATTTTAGCCACTTAATTAGTGAATTAAGATGGCTATTTATTTTAGTTCCTACCTTATTTACATCTTAGAATAGGTTTATTTGTAATTAGAAGAAAGGTAAAGGTTGTTTTACCTTTCTTGTTGACTTTGAGGTAGCATGAGCCTTGTATGGAATAAAAAAGAAGAATATGGGGTGAATAGGACCTGACAAAAACGATTTGGCTGCCCATGTGGGTGTATGATAGGCTATTGGTCAAGCCCTATTCACCCCATACTCTTCTTTCTTATCTCTTACAAGGCCCATGCTACCTCAAAATCAACAAGAAAGGTAAACCAACCTTTATCTTTCTTCTAATTACAATGGAACCTATTCTAGGATATAAATAAGGTAGGAATCCAAAACAAATAGCTATCTTAATTCACTAATTAAGTGGCTAAAATAAATCCTCTCCTTGTAATATCTTCTAAAATAATCTCTAGCATTCATACATATAATAATAATAAATAAAAAATATATAATATTTTTACACACTGCTCGTAAATGTAGTATGACATTGTTGTCGTACTGTAATTGCTTACAATATGTAAAATCCATTCAAAATGCATAATATGTTTATAGGTTTAGATATGTGTTAGAATGATTAATAAAATAAATTAAAGGGGGTTGGTGTAAGAAAATTTATTTTAGATTTTTATGTAGTTTGGTTATGATTTTTAAATTATATAGAACCTAAATATTTAGTATAAAGCCTTGAGAGAAGGTGGGAGCCTAAGGATGAAAAGTTAAGCTAATAAGAGGCCAACTGGGAGGGATGAAATCAAGGCATGGTCGGATGAAGGCAAGGAATGAAGTTTTTCATTCCTATTGGTCAATGGTCATGCCCAATAGGCTTTGAGGAGGCTGGGTGCGACCTTAACAAGGATTTTGGCAACTTCAAGGAGACCATTAGAAAATCAGAGACTAGGGTTAGAAAGCTTGTTTTTTGGGCTACAATTTTGGTGTAAAAATCCAGGGATTTGGAGATTTAATGAAGGAGGAGTAGGCGCTTGAATTTAGGGTGTACAAATTGTATCTACTGTCACTCTTTTGAAGATTGAAGGAGTTGTATGAGAGCTTTTATAGATCGGGAGAAGCGGTTAGAGAGGTGATTTTAAGATCTACACCTAATATGAAAGAATTACTACAAGTAGAATTCTAAAGAAGGAGATATTGGGAGTCAAAGACAACAGATCGAATTCTAAGGCAGTAAATAGGCCATTTTGTTGATAGTGATGGGATTTGCCATATTTTGAGTTTTTGGACGAGTTTTTGTCTCAAACTTTTCAAGAAGGTATATTATTATGCTAAAAAACTATACATCAAAGTTTCATAGCATTTGGACTTTTAGATTATAAGATATGAAGAATTTAGTACACAGATGCTTGTTAACAAGGGTTTGAAGCTACTGCTAGGATTTTGGCGATATCTAAAGATTGGTAATGAATCAACAGTTGAAATTTTCGGTGGTAGTTGTGAAGAATACATTAGTACTTTATATAAATTTAGAGTAGATTTAGACAATTGAATTTAAAGTTATAGATTATTGAAATTTGATAAAAATTTCCTCTCTATGAAGGAATAAGGATTTTAAAGCATTTGTTATGTTTTGAGTGGTTTGATGAAATAAGACTTGTGTATTGGGTGTAATAGCCCTATGAAAGAGACTTTATATAAATTTGAGGGTTTTATTATACTTGGATCTTGATTGAGTAATTAGTGGCAGCCAGAAGCCTAGCGCTTTCTTGAGGCAAATTCTCTCTACCCCGACATTATTGGTGCTTCCACTGAGAGCGCCTTGAGGCATTACTTATTCAACAAGCCAAGATGAGGGATCAAAATCTTGGGTTTGGATTACTAGAGAGAGTAGGTACCTATGATTTATTTCAAGCATTTGCTCAATTTATGGATGAGAGACAATGGGCTCAAGAAGATGACAAGAGCACCACAAAGGCCTTATAAGTAGTGGTGGATAAGGTTGGGAGGTTTGAAGAAAGAAATATCACCAAATTTTTGAGGATATATACATGTGAAACGGAAGTATATCAAATTTTAGAGGTGAGAATGATCACTACTTTTGATCTAGCAGTGATACCAGAAATTAGAGAGAGGATGCATAAATTGCATGAAGGGATTACATCATGGAATAAATTTGAGGAATTATTGAAAGATGAATTTTTTGAAAAAGACTTAGAGAGGATGACTAAAAGATCATTTCTAGAATGGATTGAACAAAGGCCAGGGAATCAAATGGCTCCAAATGAATTAATCAGGGAATTTGAAACAAAGTTTGATTAATTATCAAGGCATGAGAAGGAGCTGTTAGAAACCAGGAAGAATGAGCTATTTTTTAAAAGCAATTGATGAAGATTTGAAGGACAAGCTCTTTTTTCATCTTGTAGATAGGACATCTGAGAGTAGATTTATAAATAACTGGAGGCTATTGAAAGAGACAGTAGGACTTGTGGCCAAGCAACAAAAGATTAAGATTTGGAGATCATTTTTACAATTAGAGCCAATATTTGCAATCCCAAGTTCAACACCACTGCAGAAGACAAATAAGGCTATTTAAGATGATGCCATTGAAGAGTTGATTAAGAGCATACAAGATCTAAAGATAGAAATGATTGAGTTGAAGAAATCTCAAATGCCTATAAGTAAGAGGAGGTCTCTAAGAAACAAAGAAGTTCAAGATGAACAAAAGCCAGAAAAGATACCTTCTTCTCCTTGTCCTGGAGACATATCATTACCAAAGGAGGGGTGGGAGAAAGACAAAGTGAAGGAGAAAGATGATGCCAACAATGCCAAAGTTAAAGCTATTATGGTAGAAGCATTGGATATTTGCGTACCTATGAATGAAGAGCAAGAAATTAGCCAGGTATGTGCTCTCAAATGTGACTCTATGGTTAATGATGGCTACCAAAAAGAGAAAAAAATTGCCTTTAATGAGGCTCAAGAAGAGAAAGTTGAAGAGATAGTAGAATTTTTCAATGGAGAAATGGAAAATGAAGTTTTATAAATGTTTCTTGGAATGAATATGAATAATATAAGAGTTATTATAGATACAACATGTATTCAAAATCAAGGTGAATTTGAATATGGAAGAGCGCAAGGCTTAATAAAAGAAGCGAAGACCATCCAAATTCAAGAATGTGTGATTGAAAAAAAGAGGGATAGAATTATTCACAAGAAAGATATTGTTGAGCTTGTAAGCAAGAAGAAGTCTCCAAAGAATAAAGAAGCTTCTCAAGAGACAAATTGAAAAAATATACCTTCTTTTGTTCATTCTAGTAATACACTATTATAAAAAGAATGGTGAAAGAAGGGAAAAGAGAAGAAGAAAAATGATACAAGCAAGTTTAATGCAAACAATAAACAAGGTGACTTATATAGAGCTTGTCGAGCTGTGAAGGCCAGGATTGGAAATGTGGAGGTGGAGCAAAACTTCTTTGTACAAAATTTTGCTACATATTTGGTAATACTTGGTCAACCTTATATCAGAGTTGTTAAGATGGAGACTAGAATCTTGGATGACAATTCACATTATGCCAGGATTTGTAATTATAATGGAAAGAACGTTGTATAAATTCTTATTGTAAAGCCTATTCATGAAAGGCATAGAGAGCACCTAAGAGAGATGCCTTTAGAGCCAAGAAATACTTTCTTAGGTTTTTAAAGGGCATCCATGTACGATAGAGGTACATGCGTACAAAATAGATTATCTCCAAACTCCAACATAAAAAATTTTGGTTCTAGATTTTGGATTTGATTGGGAATAAATTTATGAGCTTTCAAAGGATTGAAGATTTAGATCTTACAAATAAAAGAAGGACAAAGAAACAAGAAAAAAACTTAAAAAGAGTGGATTTAATTTCAAGTGATGAAGTTGTAATAGGAATAATAGAAGAAACAGGTTTAAAAGATGGTTTGATATAAGTTTGGGAGAGCTTAGCTATAAGCATGGATGAAGATGTTGTAATGGAGATACATTCAAGAACACCAGTTAAGGAACCAAGTTCAAGAGAGAAGCAAAAAATTGGACATTAGTTTAATGAAGAATTGTTAGTTAAGCTGAAGATTGGAGGGGGTGATTTCTTGGCACATACCGTAGGATGTACAGGTTTGGAGGGGGTGGATGTCATATTGTAATTGCTTACAATATATAAAATCCATTCAAAATGTATAATATATTTATAGATTTAGATATGTGTTAGAATGATTGGTAAAGTAAATTAAAAGAGATTGGTCTAAGAAAATTTATTTTAGATTTTTACTTAGGTTGGTTATGGCTTTTAAATTATATAGATCTAAATATTTAGTATGAAGCCTTGAGAGAAGGTGGGAGCCTAAGGATAAAAATTTAAGCTAGTAGGAGGCTAATTGGGAGGGATGAAATCAAGGCATGGTCGGATGAAGGCAAAGAATGAAATTTTTTATTCCTATTGGTCAATGGTCATGCCCAATAAGCTTTGAGGAGGGTGCCCGCAACCTTAACAAGGGTTTTGGTAACTTCAAGGAGGCCATTCAAAAATCAAAGACTAGGATTAGAAAGCTTGTTTTTTGGGCTACAATTTTGGTATAAAAATTGACAGATTTGGAGTTTTTATGAGAAAGAAGTAGGTGCTTGAAGTTAAGATAAGCAAATTGTATCTACTGTCACTTTTTTGAGCATTGGAGGAGTTGTACGGAAGCTTTTGGAGATCAAGAGTGCGGTTAGAGAGGGGGTTTCAAGATCTACATTTAATAAGGAAGAATTATTATATTTAGAGTTTTGAAGGAGATACTGGGAGTCAAAGACAGCTGATCGAATTCCAAGGCAGTAAGTAGGCCGTTTTGTTCATAGTGATGGGTTTTGCCATATTTTAAATTTTTGGATGAATTTTTGTCTAAAAATTTCCAAGAAGGTGAATCTTTGTGCTAAAAAGCTATATATCAAAGTTTTATAGCATTTAGACATTGGATTTGTGAGATATAAAGAATTTAATACCTAAGTATTTGTAAACAAGGGTTTGAAATTAATGTTAGGGTTTTTACAATATCTAAAGATCAATAAATAATCAACTATTGAAACTTGTTGTGCTAGTTGTTAAGAGCACATTAGTATTTCATATGAAATTTTAGTAGATTTGAACAATTAGATTAAGAATTATAGGTTGATGAAGTTTGAGAAAAATTCCCCTCCTATGGATGAATGAGGGTTTAGAATATTTTGTTATAGTTTGAGTATTTTTGTGAAATAAAACTTATGTATTAGGTGTAATAGCCTTAAAATAAAGACTTTTATAAAAATTTGAAGATTTTATTATTTTGGATCTTGGTTGAGTATTTAGTTGCAATCAGAAGCCCAACGCTTTTTTGAGGCAAATTCTTTCTACCATGACCCCGTATATACGGATCACAAGAACCTCTAGTATTTCATGTTAGCACATATGTTGAATTGTTGTCAAGCTTGTTGGAGCATGTCTTTGTCAAGATTCGAGTTTATTATCACCTACTGGCCAAAAAAAACAACAAGATTTATCCAATGCGTTTTCTAGACGTTTTTTTATCTTATACCAAAAGAAAGAAATTTTATTTTTGATCAACAAAGCACAACCCTCTTGAAGCCAGAGCAACTTCATCTTCGAGTAATAAAATCAACATTGATTGTTGATTTAGATTTTATCAAACAAATCCAATCAAGTATGTCTTCAGACCTTCTTGTCCATGAGATTAAGAATAATTCATCTAAGTCTTATGATACTTCCAAATTTTAGTTCAAAAATGGTCTATCCTATTTTGAAGGCCACCTATATATTCTAAAATGCATAGCACAACTACGTGCTCTGGAAGCTCGTTACAACCTCCATGCGACAGGATATTTTGGATATAAAAAGACCTTAAAGCTAATATCAAAGGATTTTTGATGGCCTCATATGTGAGAAGTTGTTAAAGAGTTTGTACAGTCATGTGACATTTGTTCAAGATCAAAAACTCCTTGTCACTAATCTTACGGACTTTTCTAACCATTACATGTATTAGAACAACCTTGGTCTTCTATTTTAATGGATTTTTATCACGGTGTCGTATTGTGATTCGGCTACTATGTGAAAAAATTATACATGTATATTTAATATGTAATTTACTACATAGCTAAATGAGAGCCATATCAATGGACTTTTATTGGTTATAAGATATGGTTAGTGTAGAATGGATAGGAATTTTATGATTTATGATACATAATTTGTAGGATTAAAAATAAGCCAATGAATGGCCAGTTTAGAAGGCAGAATGGATGAAGAAGTTAGAAAAAGTAATTATCATTGGTTGTATAGCAGTTAATACAATCAAGGTAAATATAAATTGATTCAGTATGGAGGAGTCAGGGCCAGATTGTGATAGTGCTGAGCCAGGATAAGCTAAGTACTACCTCTTGTTTTTTTTGCTTAGTGGAGAATCTAGATTTCATTTCGATTAATTGAACCATGTTGATCATGGAGTACAGTAATAAAAATAGATAATTCAATTATGGATGAGTAAAGAATTATAATCGATTGTTGCTTGAGTTGGATGTGACAAATTGGCAAGCAAAGACTAGATATGTCGATGTAATTTGTTTGTGAGTAAGAATATTATGCCGTATTGGCTGTGAGAGTTGAGCGTTGAAAGAGAAATTTGGAGAGATGATTCATTTTGGAAGAAGTTCTTGGTGAAAAGTTATTTCTAGTGATTGGGAAGTGAAGCAGGATAAGCAGTCCATTAAGACAGTGTAGCATTGTCGGATGTTGTTGTGCGACTGGAAGAAGATAGCAGATTATAGTAGGAGAATTTGTAGAATATTAGATCATGAAGTTTATTCTTAGTTGTAGAATAGCAGTACCGATTGAGTGGTCAGCGTTATTTCTAAGCCTTTATGTATGCATTGGACTTTGATGTTTGGAGGCGGTTAGTTGTGTGACCCTAATAATTTAATTCAATGCAGTTAGTGTTTCCCTGTATTCGAGTCTTCCTTTATACGTTTTTTCTAGGCAGTATTGATAGAGTAAGCAAAACGACAGAACCATATTTTGGCACTGCTCCCAAGGATTGATAATAGTATTGAATGTTAAGAATTAACTGCTGAACGTGTAGTTGAGGATGTCACATGAAGATGTTACAAAATTAATCTTGGCTTGGAAGTGAAACCAAATATGTAATTAAATTAGAGACAGAAAGCAATGTCAATAATAGATGATGAAAGATTATGGTTAATAGGAACGAGAACATTGCTCTGAAAAAAATACGTCAATAGAAAGGAAGACAAGAGAGAGCACAAGTAAGAAATTTGTTGCGGGACGAGCAAGAATAGAAGCTAAAAAAAGAAGCATCAACAAAGTTGGATTAAACCATGGTTGCATGCTTGTCGGCACATCCAAGTATATCCAGAACATAAAAGATCTTTAATATTTTAGACATATATACCGTTTTGGAAATTGCCAAGAGCACTCGGAGGTAATTTAGTGAATAGCCCAGTATATCTTTTGAATCTATTAACAGAAAGAGAATGGAGCACAGAAGAATTGGATACTCCATTGGATACTTTTTTATTAGTGGATACAGCCAATTGTAGCAAGACTAGTTCTTCAGAAGGGCATGTATTGCTTGCTAGTAAGGGCCAATTCAGTGTGTTTCAAAATTTGTTGTTTTTACCTCAACTTCAATCAATAAAATTATTTATAGATAATAATAGTAAATTATAGAGGCCTAGAAGTCGAGAAAAGATAATTGAAAGAGGCAATGTTTATTTTAATAAAGAAGTGAGTAGAACATTATTACCTTTAATGTTGGCGAGGGATCCAGTAAAACCAATTGCGGTTCAAATAGGTGCAGTGGGTGATCGCACAACTAGCGTAGTCCCATTACCTACCTTTAGGGGTCTGCCAGGAGCCGACCCAAATCAACACTTGTTTCAATTCCTGACTGCATGTGTAGCCAATAATGATAGAACTGAAGATATTTGGTTAAGATGGTTGCTAGTGACCTTGAAAGATATGACATTTGAATGATATAATCGCCAACCTGTGGGACAATTTCTTAATTAGGAGGCATTGAAAAATACATTTTTGACTCATTTTTGACCAATAGGATTCAAAGAATGTCTTAAGAAAAGATTAATGAATAGCAAAATGGTAGCAAGAGAAGCGGTGTAGTCATATTATAGCTGAGTAGCAGATATTCTTTGTAAATGGCCAAATAACCAAATGTCGGATTCGTTTGTTATGTCTACATTGGTTAACGGACTATATCCACCAGAATTGAAGATGTTTGTAAAAGAGGCCCAACTTGCAATTGTGGTTGCCTCATTTGACTGAGCTAAGGTATGAAAAGAATGTCATTATGACCAATTCTTAACCACAGGAGCCACAATGATTCCACCTCAAGGAGGGTATCAGATGCCAACCTAGAATGAAATAGTAGGTTATTACCCAAGAACAATTGATTATGGCACAAATCTTATGCTAATCCGCAAGAGACAATGAATGTTGTTCGATTGCAGGCTGTACCACCAACAACTGTAGTTCCGTATTCTCTATACTCCCCATATCAAAAACCAATATCTATAAAAGAGTTATCTAATGAACTAATATCAAAGGATGCAAATGAGATTTTGTTGTTAATTTTGACAAAAAAGATGGACGAGTTGGCTGTTAATCTGGGAAAGGATAAGGAAAAGAGGCATAAACCGACTAATATGCGTCCCAATATTTGGTACAATAATTGTAAAGGACAAGGCCATTTGATAACGGAATGTTCTTCACCACCCTAAATGATTGTGTAATGTATATTTTGTAGAGATAAGCATATAACCACCAATTGTTGGAATTTAAGAAAGCAACAACAGTTCAAAAATCAGACCATGATTCAACCAACTTCGTGGGATGTTAATCAAATTTAGATAGGAAATAGGTTTGACTAGAATGTAAATCATCCAATTAAGCAAAATAGAAATTTCTTTAATTTTTAAAATTTTGAATATAATCAAGAAGGTGATCCCAATTCTCAAGATTTTGTGTAAAATCAACAAAGACACTTTCAATATCCATCCATTCAGAATCCAATTTCAGATCCTACAATACCAATTGGTCGGCCGATGTCGTATGTCGTGAAGTCTTGCTTGAGAATGCTCCGGGCACGTGGCAGTGGAAGATAAAAGGAAAATACGCAATAATAACTAGTCCTAACTTCTCTAATCAATCTCTAAACAATCCTTAATTATATCTTAATTAAACCCTAGTCAACCTTGATCAAATTCAAAAAAATCCTAAAACAAACCCTATTAAATCCTAATCAACCCTAACAAATCCTAAAACAAATCCTAACTAACCTTAGTCGAATCCTAATCAAACCCTAAGGAAATCCTAAGGCA
This sequence comes from Physcomitrellopsis africana, assembly GCA_036785485.1. Classification (NCBI taxonomy): domain Eukaryota; kingdom Viridiplantae; phylum Streptophyta; class Bryopsida; order Funariales; family Funariaceae; genus Physcomitrellopsis; species Physcomitrellopsis africana. Next base: position 14,272 of record JAWRVF010002174.1, read on the forward strand.
GTTTTAGAACCTCAATAACTACCAAATAAACTATTGATTTTGATTGCAATTTTTTACACATCTTAATAATTAAGTTGAAAACAAAAACTTTAAGTTTGAAGAAGATCTAACTTCACAAAAAGAAGAAAAATCCATAAATTTGCATGGGTGATGGCCGGCCTCCTTCTCCAATCTTGATGCCAATATTCTAGTATCTAAATCTCCCTTTCACACCATTTAATTGCTTTCAAATTTTATATGTGCATAGAAAAAAAAGTCTACTACCCACATATACAAATTTCACTCCAATCCAATTGGTAAATTGCTCAAGATCTCAAAAACCCTAATTGATCCTCAAAACTTAATTTCTGAGACCTTGACCCATTTAAACCTCAATTATGTACAACTAAACTATTAGATTTAGCTCAAATTCATAGCACACATTAACAACAATAATATCCAAAAATCCACAAATTTTTAATTGTGGATCTGCTATAAAACTTTTGAAATTGCCTAAAACATCAATCCTATTTTATTTCACAAAATTCCAAGTTGCCAAAATCAACCCTAAATTTGCAAAGCTATTACAAAGTCATATTTTATTCTAATCACTCTAAATCAATTCCTATGCAAAATCTCTTAAGTCTTCTTTCTAATCTCAATTTTTGATTTGCCAAAAGTCTCTTGATTTGCCCTAGGCAGCTGTTTTAGTAGCCAAAGGTTTGATTTCGACCCTGTCCTACAAACGGCCAACCCTTGGTTATCAATCTAACCTATCTTAGGGATTTTATAGCCCAACCCTACCCTCAACTTAATCCTAATATCAATCATGCTAGTGATTTATCCTTTCTACTATATTTTTATTATTTTATGGTATTTCTAAGGTAATAAAAGAATTACTACAACTTAGAAGGTAAAATTATTAATTAATTCTTATCTACTAGCTATTAAGTGAAAAAAATAAATTAAGATAAAAATCTTGTTAAAATATTTTGAATTCTTGTTGAATTAAGATAATAGAATATTAATTGAAAAATCATTTTTACTCATAGTTTCACCATATAATCGTGTCACAATACAACACCGGGATCCTTTATCCATCCAACTTGAAATAAGCCTAACTAATATATACTAGTCAAGACGCCCCATATTCCAAATAGAGGTCAAAGAAGACCACTCCGATGCTATTGTTGTAGGCAGATAGGACATTATACTAGTGAATGTCCCAATCCAAGAGCGAGTAATGATTATACTCCAGTATGTAGAAATTGTAAGTAATCTAGACACACTTTCTAGCAGTGCAATGCTCCGTTTAATATTAATAACGGAGATCAACATATCTAACTACAAAATAAGATGGAAGACAATATTTGAGTTCCACAAGATTCTCCAGTAAATCAGATAGAATGCATCCATGCAGTGTTTACTCGGGCCCAACAAAAAGAGAAAGACCTAATTCAAAAATTGGAAGTATCAATTGTAGTGCACTAATTTAATTCATTGGATGGTACTCCAAATGTAATAGCAACACTGAAGGTATTACCAACGTTTGAATCCAATTTATTTGTGCAACTTGAGGATGTCCCTAGCCCCGGATTATTGGTTCAAGCAAAACTAGTACCAATATCTGCAAAGTTTCGAGAGCCATCTTATCCATTAAAAGATCCTCTCATGGACAAGAATTTTGACAAAGTCCATTAGAAAATTATCGCAAGGAGTAAAATTGAAACCTATGAAAAAGAAGAGGGCCTTGGAAATCGTTGCCAATATGAAACTATATGATATTATGAAAGATTTGGATGAAATTAAACCTTCTATTACAATGAAGCAATTGTTAGCAGTTGTGTGAGAATGTCGTTCTACATTGAATTCTTTGTTAATACAACGTAGAGTTAGTCATAAAAAAATTCATGAGGTTAGTTTGAATTCCGATCCAAGAGTATCAACTATCAATGTATCAATTGATGGTATTCTCATTCTTGGAGTTCAAGTGGATGGTGG
>JAWRVF010002175.1:0-16204 GCA_036785485.1 Physcomitrellopsis africana
CTATATTTTTAATCAATACACCAATTAAGATCCATTGGTAGGACTCACATTGAGTACATACTATCTGGAATCGCCTCACATATGAGGTAATGTCTTCTGAAGGACCTTATCTAATGTCTGTCAAGGCTAAAAGGGCTTATTGTTGACTAATCACAAGCCTATATTGGCGAAAGAATGCTACTAGGAGTTATTCCCATTTGGTGAATGCCCCCTTTACATGAGATCTATACCAAGTATATGTAAAATCTATCAAGGTTGTCGAAAATCATATTAAATAATAACCCTGATTGGTTACTAAACTAGTAATAAATACCTCTACAAACCTTTCTACGTGGATTGATGGATCTTCATTGATAGATCCATTAAATCTTGGAAGATTAGGTGGAATTGATGCCCCTTGTAATCCTAAAGGTATTATAATTGATAATCTTCTAAGTAACATCATTGGATCGATTTGGATATTGGTTTAGAAGTTGTGGTTTTTTTTATTGGCAACACTAACCCTTGGAGTTGGAATTAGTAAAGGCTCTACTTGAGGCTTTGAAGGCTGTCTTTTTCCTTGCTCCATCGCAATAGAAGCTTGTGACATCTTGCCACAAATTTCTTCTAATATGTGGGTTTCTAAAACTATAAGCTCAATATGTAATTTGGATTGTAAAACACGTCCAAATCGCAAAACAAGGCCAATAAGAGGATGAACTACCTTAAACTTAATCCTAAGTGGCATACAACTAGGTATATGGTTTCTATATGACTCCTTTACAAAAAAAGATCTAATAGGTGATTTAAAACAAAACAAATAGATTTTAAATTATTTTTATTTTTATTTTTTGAATCAATATAAAATCCTTTCTCTTCTTACCTATTTATAAGGCACATGGTAGGAGGTTCTATAAAATACCGCCATGTAGCTCTTAAATAGATAGTATAAATAGAGACAAGAGTGAAGCCTTCTTCACTCTTGTCAACTCCTTTCTTGCTTCTAGTCTAGTTCAAGAGTCTCATGTATTTTTTAGTCTTTGGCAATGGCCATTCCAATTTTTTCTTGAATATACATATTTTTTTTTTTTTATCTTATTATTTTCTTTTGATATAGTTTTTCACTAACTTATGATCTATTTTTAACAGATCCTCACACCTACAAGAATTAACTATGTCTCATGGGAATCATCACATTCCATATATAGATTTAATGCCAAAATAAGTCACGCTTAGTTATCAATCCGACTTCACTCTTACCAAACGTCTAAAAATCAAGCCCTATCATACAAACACAACTAAAGTATTTTTAAATAAAAAGAGTAGATCGTATACTACGATATAATTGAATATTTAATATTCAATTATACTACAAGGTAATAGAATGGTTAAGATGTTACTTGTAGGACAACAAGTCCCGCCATGTTCCTTCCTAAATGTACCTAAAATTTCAAATAAAAGAAAGAGCTAAGGTTTGGAATCCACCAAGTTTCTCCTAGTCGTGCTCTTTCTTTTCTTTTGTCTAAAATTTCAAATAATTGAAAAGCTAAGGTTTGAAACCCACCAAGTTTCTTCTAGCCGTGTTCCTTCCTTGTTTTTGTCTAAAATTTCAAATAAATTGAAAAGCTAAGGTTTGAGACTTACTAAGATTAGTCTTAGATTTGAAGCTGTACTTGAATTCCACTCTTTATGCTTCCAAAGTGACAACCAATCTAAAGAGAACCACCAAATAATACTACACTAATACTAAACTAACCAAATAGTATTTCAAGTTAGAAGTAAAAATATTACATAAAAATAAATTAATATATAAATAAAAATATATTAAACTTATATCAATATATAAAATTTATTATGCATATAAATTAAAATAAAAAAAAGAAAAAAAATATTAATATATAAAAGTAATAGTAATCATTAAATAAGAAAGATAAAAATAAAATAAAATATAATAAATATAATAAAAGTAAAAATAGAAAAGAAAAAAGAAAATAAAATAAGATTAAATAAAATTAAAATTAAAATAAAAGTTAAAATAAAAGTTAATATGATTTTAAAATATTAATAAAATAATTATAAAATAGTTATTTTAATTTAATGATATTATATTTTTTTATTTTATTATTATTACTATATATATATAATTTTTATATTAATATTAATATTATTATTATTAGTTTTATTTTTTTATTTTTTTATTTTTTTATTTTTATTTTCTTACTTATTTTATTTTATTTTTATTGTTTGTTATTTATTATATTTTATTTTATTTTTATATTTATTTTTATTATAGTTTAATATAATTAAGATAAGATTTAAAACACAACAATCAAAAGTATAACATAAAATCAACAATGTAAATGATTGAAGAGATAGAAATCACTAACCTCAATTGTATTCCACTTAAAGCAGAAACCTCTCTCCACTCCAAAAATCGCCAAAAATTCACTTCTTGTTCAATAGCATTGAAATTTACACTAATACAATCTTGACTTCAAAGTGCTTGTACACCAAAAATTCCACTATTAAATAGTCACCACGCACTAAGAAATGCCTTTCCAAACATGAGGTACATGAAACTGCCAAGGCAGTGAACCACTTCCTAGTCTAAAATTCACTACAAATTCAAATCAAGTCCAAATTGAACGTGCAATAGCTTATTGGAAAGCCAACATCAAGATACACCAACATAAAAAGTTTCAACTTAAAATATGCAATATAAAAAAACTGATTGATGAAAACCCGAGAGCAAATCAACATGCACTCAATAATGAATTGTTTTTGAATACCTTATGAATTGAGAACTTGAAAAGCTTTGTATACACCAATAAAGAAGAGATGTAGAAAACTTACCAATGATGAAGATTAACTTTGAACTTTTCACTCAAAAAGACCAAGCAAAATGTGAATTACAACATATTAACTCCACATTCATACACACAATTAGAAGCACCACCTCCCAGCAAACGCACCATTTATATGAGGGTAAAATTCACTCCTCAACCCAAGTTATAAGGTGGCTTCAATTAAGAGTTGCTTATAAATTATGGTATGAAGTATAAAGAGCAATAAACAACAATGAAGGAGAAGAACAACACAAAACAAGTAAAATATGTGCAATTAAGTAATTGCACACTATAAAACTAGTCACAGTTTGTTCACTAGATTTTCACCTAGTAAAAAATAAAAGTAAAAAATAAAAATTATATTTTCAAATAGATAATTTTTTTTATCTTTCCAATGATATAAAAAACATATAAATCTAAGTTATTATGAATAAGTTATAGAGAAAATCAAGACATTTGGAGATTGGTGACTAGGATTGGGAAGTTAGCTTAAAGTTAGTTCTAAAGACATGAGGCTTGTTTTCAGAGGGTTTGGAAAGACTAAGCAATTGCTATTTAAAATTAGGATTTGTATGAGAGATTATGTTTTTATGCAATAAAATTAAAATTAGCACCTTTGTTATTTTGTGTAATTGGTGTGACATCTACAATTGAAATTTTAATAGTGTATGATTGATTGAGTGTGCTAAGATTGAGCGTGCTAAGATTGAATAAAAAATTGTGGCAATCTAATAATACAATTGAAATTTATTCAATCTTTAATACAAAGAGGTACCAAAAGTTGGTAGTTTAGGATTGTTTGGAATTCCTGTAATATCTTAAGATCTATTAATTGGATCAAGGAGAAATTTAGCATAGTATTGGAAGATTTGAAGGTTAAACTACATACCAAATTTTAACTGAAGTTTATGGTTTTAAAAGAAGAAATTGCTACTTGGATTTTTGCCTTAATTTTCAAACCAATGGCCAAATGATATCAATGCAAGATTTGATCAATTTTCCACAATTTGTAAGTTGAGTTGGATTGAAATTTTTTGAGCATATAGAAGGCTTATATTTACATTTTTGTCCAAAGTTTCACACTAAATTGACAATTAGATTCAAAATTATATCTTATTGAATTTCATTGATTAATGTTAAGACTTATATAGAGACTCTTGGTTGCTTGATTATAACAAGTAACAAAGCTTTTGGAATTTTTATATAAATAAAATTATCAAGAAAAGTGTTTTTAAGCACTTTGCATTGATTAAAGGACTTTTGATATGATATTTGAATCATATCTTTTGTATATGGACAAAACTTGTTAAGGATTCTTATGTGTATATAAACCACAACTTCACCCTCTTCAGCCAAGTACCCAACACATTCCCAAATAGGACAACATGTTATATGACAACAACAACAATCTTATGTTTCCCTTCATAGAAGCCAAGTCAATATAGGATCTAGTTCTCATCCATAAAGCTAAGATTTTTCAAATCAAGGTTTTAAAAACTAGCAAAGATCAAGGCAAGAAGTACATCACCTTTGTAGCATAAGACACCCACTTGGTAGTTGTTAGATAGAAAATAGAATTGTTTGTGAAAATTGTGAGAGAAACCACCTTATAAGCATATGTAGGCAAATTGATAAGGTGGTTTCTTTAAATTTTGTACAAGCAAATTATCATCAACAAGCTTAAGATCATTTGAGAGCAGCAAGAAATCAAAGTTTTGACAATATGTTAAAACCTCCAAATCTATTGTATGACTATAGCAATAACCATCAAAATCAATATCCTCTTTCAAATTTAAATACTAAACAAAGATTCATTCCTCTAAACGATGGTCACTATCAACATAGTCAAGAATATGATCATCAAGGCTCTCAAGATGTAAGGTTTGTAAACCAAATTAATGAAGGAATGATTACAGAATAAATTTCTATCTCCTTTATAATAATTTAGCCTATACTTTCAAAGTCAAATTTTATTTTATACAAATTTTTCTAGTCCAAGGTGCAAACACCACCTATGATGCTAGCCTTGGCAGTTATGATAAGGTCTAGGTACTCTAATCCTCTCTCTTCTATTTCAATTGATAGTGAAAATAATTCAAAAGATTCTCCTTATTTTTTGGATTTAAATAAAGCTACAAAAGAGATAATGGCTAATATTAGAAATTCTAAGAAATTATCTCAAGTCCTTGAATCTAGTTCAAATAGATTGCTTAGAAATCTTGTATCAAAGATAAAGACAAGAATCTTGTGTTAAAAATAAAGATCAATCAAGTTGTAGACAGAAAATTCAAACAAAAATCCTGAAAGTATCAAACGGAAGAGTCAATGACGAAAACATCACACAATGCCTAGTATTACTCTAATACCAAAATCGCACTCACCTGCCAATAACTATGAGTAAATACAAATCCTACATCTCTGCCACAATCTTCACATATTGTGGTTTATCATTTTACTTACTCTACCAATATTATCTAGAATAAACTTGTAAAGGAAGATTTAAACACAAGGAAAGATTAAATGCATGAGATACACTACTAGGGTCATATAATTATCTGCTTCCGAATATCAGAGTCCAATATATATATAAACACTTTAAAGCAATGGCATCCACTTTATTGGTTCTGCTACTCCGTAACTAAGAATAAACTTTATAACACAATCTTCGACAAACTCTCATACTATAATCTGCTGTTTTCTTCTAATTTTATAATAACAACCGGCAATGTTGCATTGTCTCAATAGATTGCATATATCCACTTCACACTCCAATTATTGGAAATAACTTCTCACCAAGAACGTCTTCCAAAATGAATCGTCTCTCCAATACTCTCCTTTACTACTTAACTCTCACAATCAATACAGCATAATATTTTCATTCACAATGAAACTACATAGACATATCCAGTATTCAGCTGCCAATTTGCCATACCAAATTCAAGTATCAATCAATTATAATTTCTTATTCCTCCACATAGATTGAATATTTTATATTTTTACTATACTTCACAATTGATATGATACAATCAATCGGAATATAATCCGGATTCTTCACTATAGTCTAACACAAAAGAAAATAAAAAAAAAAGAAATAGTATCAAGCTTATCCCGGCTCTTGACTCTCACAGTCGGACCTCGATTCTTTCTTCTTTATTTTTTTTATACTAAAAATTAAGAATCCAACCATCATTTCTCTTGTCTTAATACCTTTTTCAACTAACTTTCCTATGCTACCATCTATATCGGCTAGAAATTAGATTAATCATCCAATCTATTAATTTTTAATCCTTATTCTATCTTCCAAAATTATCTATCTATTTTACATAGCCCCGTTCCTAATTGTGCAGCGCCCTTATAAACACAAAATTAATAGAAAAAAACTTTGAATTATGAAGCTGGCTTTATAGATTGAGACACTACAAGATTCTCCATAGGAAGTTCTTCTGCATCTGATTCTGACTCTAAGTCCTTGTCTTCCTCCGACAAATTCATATGGTTATTCTTTAATTGGACTGATAAATCCTCATTATCTGCTCCCAATTCTCAAACTTGAGCCTCTAATAGCAAAATTCTGGCATCTTTTGCTTCTAATTGGAGCTCTTATTGCTTCATCTTTTCCTTTAACTCACCAATATCGAAACTGGTGGGACAAATTCCTACAGTTGATCAATATTGGCTACATTGCCCTCTAATTTTGCCACTTCAGCCTTCAAGGTACCAATTTTTGTCCGTACTCTGTCTATTTTAATTTTATATTGATTCCCCAATTTCACCTTTTCCTAGCCTAATTTTGCTGCCTTCTCACGTTTTGCTTGCAATTGACTCTTCAACACCTCTCTTTTTAAATCCTACATTTTATAATTTTCCAATAACTCATGCATTTGGTCGTTCAAGATTCGTTGAAAGCATTCTTTATCTTTTGTCCAAGCTTCCTATTCTTTTCTTAATTTTTGTTCCAAAAACAACTTGGATTCTACTTTTTTCTTGATAATACAATCCTGTTCCACAACTCGGTGGCTTATCTCGTTCTTGCTTGTGTCCAATTATTGCTTTAAGTACCCCTTCACTTTACTCACTGAAAGCTGCAATTGAAAAACTTGACCCAATATTACTTCCGTGAAGCTCTTTCTTTCCATTATTCTGGTACTTGTAATTGGAACCTCAATCGCCACCTCTATTATTGAGAAAATTGGAGTCTGTACTGATGTAGTCACTAGGATGGCCTCCTATTCTGCTGATTGATTTGATTCTCCAACTTCATGCACCACTACCGTTAGGCTAGCTATCCATGTCGTCAAACTTCGAACATATCATGGAGGCACTGAAGAAGATATATTTCTCTCCACTATTGACAATGTTTGACTCAACATATATGCAATTACAAAGTGTGTATAATTGGAGCAGAGTAAAGATGCAAATTTTTTTCTCTTTCATTTGGTTATAATCTCCCCATGAATTTTAGTTGCGACAAACGTTGTCCAATTAAACACCATGCCTTCCAATGTTTCTATTGCCACAAATAGAAGTTGTTTGGACATGTAGGTGGTATATTGGTTCAAGCCTAATTATTTCTGAATAAATTGCATCTACTCTATAAGCTTTAGTATAAGCGCCTCCCCTACTTTCCAACTCTGATTTTTCTCCAATGACAACATACCACCTTTAAAATAACTACTTGATCAAAAGTCACTAGATACTTCAACACCCACCATAAGCTCACTAATTAGGAGGTATAGTACCTTCTACAAGGTACCCTTATCTATCCCAATTATCCTCTCCTTTATTACACTTGAACCATCTTTTGGGTCGCAGTGTGTTATATATTGTGCCATCAATTCTACATCAATTGACGGCAAATTAACTGACTCTCTAAAATATGCATATAGCTACGTCTTTCTAAAATCCCTCTACTTTTGTGGGATCTAACAAATTTCCAACTTCATTGGTTCTATGCTGGTGATCAGTATGAGAGATGGCGACTCTAAATTATTCTTACTTCTCATATTTCAGACACTTTCTTCTCTGTCCGCAGCTCTCATCGACCTTTCCATCGACATTGTAGACTACTATGCACTTTGCACTCCTTGCTCATGCTAACATTATTTTAGCTCAGTGAAGTAAACTCTGTATTCCAATGCATATGCTTCACACAACAATATTTGCAACTTTCGCTAAGTGCCCCGCTCCTTACCTTTTACTTGTGTCTAAATCCTCAATCCCTAATCTAGTGTGTCGTTGTCGTGGTGAGAGTCTTTGCCCTAAGAAACATTGGGTCTTTTGTGCCTCTCGTTTCTTAAGTGCAAGATGAGATTCATAAAGTTCATAAAACTGAAGAATTTACATAAAAACATACTTTATTAATCTTGCCATATTCTGCCTTTAAAAACCTGCCTTCAAATTTGCCCATAAATCCTAGGATATCACATCAATTGAAGCAAAATTTGAATACAAAGTACTTAAGGAAGTAAGGAAGCAAACCCCATAATCTTTTTGATTATAGCTCATGTGGTTAGAGAGAACCATGTTGTCAAAGAAACCCCTCCATGCTGCCTTTGATTCTGGACCCCCTTTGCTTCACACCTTCATTGCTCCTCATTATCAAAACCCCAAGTATTGAAATTTGGTAGGCTTGTTGCTTGCTTTATGTTGTAAACATCCTCCAATTTTTGCTCCAAAACTCCTCTTGGAAATAGAGTTATAGACTCTACCCTTCTCCTTTAATTCTGTCTTCTACCAACTCTGGATCCGACTACAAATTTCCTCATAATTCTTTAAAATAACTCCAATAGCAATCAGTTTTTTACACAACTTAATAGACTCATATATCTACAAACCCCAATAAATTTTACTCAAAATGCTACTTTGATCACAAAGATATGCTCCCCCAAACTTCACTGACTTAGAGATAGACCCCTATCACTTTGAAAGAGCATAACATTTTTTTCATAAGATAAATGAGTATCAAACTTACTCTCATCTCTTTCTTAACTTGCTTAGATCACGTCTATCAATTTTCACACTCAAATTCATCCCCTAACTCCATTCATACCAAAAAAAACCCACACACACACTCTGCCCATACAAACCCCAATTCTGCTTTCACTCTATTTCTCTTTTCACCTACATCTAGTTACAATTTCACTCATAACTCTTTGCTCAAAGATCATATTGACTTAAGATTTTGATTCAAAGTAGCAAACTCTATAAGGAACACAACCCCAACAAATTTTGCCTCTAAAGTCCAAATGGTTCTCAAGAGCCGAGGCCCGAAATTTAGTAAACCTCACTGCCCTAGTCTTAAACACCTGCAACTTTGACGACTCATATCTCCCTTGATACTTAACCAAAAGACATGAAAATTATTTCTATATGTTCCTTATCTTGTCTACTACAAACCCACAAAAAATTTCACTTAAAATCCTCTCTAAGCTTCTTCTACACACAAAAACGTCTACTGCCTATCAAAAGGAAACCCTATCTCTCCAAAAAGAACCCTCTTCTTCTTCACGACCCCCTTCTTGTCCTCCCGGCCTGGTCTTCCTTCTTCCCTTGGTCAAAGAGACACCTCAGCCATGTCTTTCCACCTCTTCAATCCTTTCTTTTGGATTAATTTGAAGGAATCTCACTTTTTGAGGTAAATTTCTATTCTACCTTCTTACTACCATTTTTTTCTACCCACTTCTCTTCTAATTTCAGCCCACAACATTTAAGTTTAGATCTAAAATAGAAGAGAATAAAGGTAAAGTAGATCTAAGATAAAATAGAAAAAAAATCTAATAAGTAGAAAAAACAATTAAGATTAGATTAGAGATAAAAGAGAAAGAACTACATCCTTCACTACCAAGTCAAAGAAGCTTGTGTGGTTAAGTTCTTAGCTACTTTGGAGTTGACGTGGATTCGAATCCACTTGACTTCACTGTAGAATTCCTTGGCTTCATGACTTGGTACTGCTAGTGGGAATTTCAGCAGGAAATTAGTAGTTTGGCCTACCTATCATCCTTGAGCTTGTGATAAATATTATAACCTTCAAGATAATGTGGTTATAACCGCAACCCTTTCTTTTTTTCATCCTCTCTTCTTCTAATCTTAATCTTTTTATTTTAACACATTCCTTTATATCTTTCACACTATGTTTTAATTTACAACGTGACATTGTAACCTCACATCTGATTTTTTTGACTTGGCGGCAATAGTACCCCAATTGACCATCAACCATCTTTTCTTACCATCATGTTTCTATAATATAGGCAATCTATCATTAACACATATTCTTTCTTTCTTTCCAATTTTAAAACCCATCCCGGATATACGTTGTCGTAGTAGAGAGAATTTGCCTCAAGAAAGCACTGGGCTTCTAGCTATCACTAATTACTCAACCAAGATTCAAGTATAATAAAAACTTCTAAATTAATATAAAATATTTCTTCATAGGACTATTACATCCAATATATAAGCCTTATTTCCACAAACCTCTCAAAACATAACAAATGCTCTATAACCCTCATTCCCCAGTAGGAAGGGATTTTTTCTTGAACTTCAATAATCCATAATTTTTAATCCAATTGTCTAAATTCATTCCAAATTCACTTGAAGTACTGATGTATTCTTCACAACTATCATCACAAATTTCAACTATTGATTCATTACCAATCTTTAGATATCGCCAAAATCCTAGCAATAGCTTCAAAGCCTTGTTTACAAACACCTGTGTACTAAATTCTTCATATCTCACAATCTAAAAGTCCAAATGCTATGGAACTTTGATGTATAGCTTTTTAGCATAATAATATACATTTTTAGAAAGTTTGAAATAACAATTCGTCCAAATACTCAAGATATGGCAAACCTCATCACTATCAATAAAATGGCCTACTTACTACCTTGGAATTTGATCTAATATCTTTGACTCCCAATATCTCCTTTTTTAAAATTTCAAATGTAGTAAATCTTCTATATCAAGTATAGAGCTTGAAATCACCTCTCCAATTGCACCTCTCGATCTCTAAAAGCTCTTGTATAACTCTTCCAATCCTCAAAAGAGTGACAGTAGGTACAATTTGTATATCCTAATTTCAAGCGCCTACTCCTCTCTTATTAAAATTCCAAATTCTTCAATTTTTACACCAAAATTGTAGTCCAAAAAACAAGCTATCTAATCCTTGTCTTTGATTTTTGAATGCTTCCTTGAAGTCGCCGAAATCCTTATTAAGGTTGCGGGCAGCCTCCTCAAAGTCCATTGGGCATGGTATTTGACCAATAGGGATGAAGTTCTCTATTCCTTGCCTTCATCTGACCATGCATTGATTTTATCCCTCCCAATTAGCCTCCTACTAGCTTAAATTTTCATCTTTAGGTTCTCACCTTTTCTTAAGGCTTCATATTAAACATTTAGATCTATGTAATTTAAATCCCAGAATCAAACTAAATAAAAATCTAAAATAAAGTTTCTTACACTAACTCCGTTTAATTTATTTTACTAACCATTCTAATACATATCTAAACTTATAAACATATTATGCATTTTAAGTGGATTTTACATATTATAAGCAATTACAATACGATAATATACAATAAAGTCGTAACCGCTTTTCATTGATACGTGTGATAAATTGAGTATCCATAAAATCTTCTAATTGAATTGAACTATTAGAAAAGGCTTCTATTTTTTGGTATAGTCCATGTCAATGGATTTGGAATTTTCCTAAAAAATTATGAAATTGGCTACCATAAAGAAGTACTAGGTCATTAAATATAAAAGATTTGGGACATAATTTACTATCATAATAACTCTTATGGTGGTGTTGTATAACTTCAACAGTTAAAAGAGCCGTAGTTCTAATTTCATCTAATTTTTTTGATTGTGCTAATTGATATTGGAGGGATTCTTTGTCACTAAGACGTCCATCTAATATAATTTTTAAACTCTGGACTTCCAATTCAATTAGTAATATTGTCTCTTGTCCATACACTAATTGAAATAGTATAGAACTGGTAGTCATTTTATATACAATACAATACGCCCATAAAGTTGCAAATAATTTTGTATCCTAGTCCGTTTCTATACTAGACACCATCTTAGTTAAAACTTTGCACAAAATATTGTTGGTCTTTTCAGTTTGTCCATTGGCCTGAGTATGATATGGCATTGTTTTTCGATGTTTGATCTCATATTTATCTATGAAGGCTAAAATTGTAGAATTAATAAAATGGGTGCCGCAATCACTAACCAATTCTTTGAGATATCCAAAGCAAGTGATAATGTTTTCATATAAATATGTGGCTATTGTATTAGTATTATCATTTTTTGTTGCCACCGCTTTAGTCCATTTTGTTATATAATCGATTGCTATGAAAATATATCTTTTATGTCTATTTTGTAAGGTTGGTGAAATTGGTCCTACAAAATCAATATCCTATTTTTCAAATGATGCTTGTGCCAAAATTGATACCAATGGCATGGCAAATGTATCAGTAGGTCTACTGATATGTTGACAAGTATCACAACGTCATACATATTGATGTGCATCAGAAAATATTGTTGGCCACCAATAACAAGTCATTAAAGCTTTTCGAGTAGTACTATCACTAGCAAAGTGCCCATTGCAACTATCGAGGTAACAACCTTCTAATATGGCATGTACTTCATTTTGAAATATACAATGGCATAATATTCCATCCTTTCCTTACTTATACAAAATATCACCAATCATGGTATATAGAGCACTTTTCAAAATAAGGCATCGCTTAAGTTTCTCACTCTAAGTAAGTGGAAATGTCTGGAATGTCAAATATTAAATCAATTCACACTATTTTGATAAAATTTCATCCACAATAAATAATTCTACATCCGGAAGTGCATCATTGATAGATTCATTTCTCAATATGTTAGTCAAACGGGATAAATGGTCTGCATTGGTATGTTTCTTTCTTAGTCAAATATTAATAATAAAACTAAATTCTTGAAGGAATAACATCCATTGAGCAATACGTTCATTCAATTGAGGTTTATTGACCATATACTTAAGAGCATCGTGATCAACATGAAACATATATGAATAATCCAACAAATAATATCAAAAATTTTGTATAGAGTAGATCATGCCCAAGGCTTCTTGTTCAATTGTAATGTAATTTTATTTCACAGCAATAAACTATCGACTAACATAATATATTGGATGATCTAAATTTTTTTCATCTTTTTAATTTAATTTGGATCCAATAGCAATATTGAATGCATAACTATAAACATGAAATAATTTTGTCCAACATGGTACAACCAATATTGGTGCAGACACCAATTTGCGCTTCAATTTTTTAAATTCAACTATATATTCTTCAGTCCAAATTGAACTAGATCCATCTAATAATAGTTTTTTTAATAGATTAGTTAAAGACTCACATATGACTGCAAATGAATCAATAAATTGTCGATAATAGTTGACATTACAAACACCCGACACTGTTTTTAGCTTTAATAAGGCCAATATATAAGTAATTTTATCTAGATCAATAGCAATACCAGCCTCGAAGACAATGTGTCTCAAAAGCTTTCCTAAGGGTACTCCAAATTGACACTTCTTAGAGTTCAAAGATATCCTATATTTATGACATTGATCCAAACATTTACCAAGACATTCCAAATGGTCAATTGTCATGCTAAATGTGTAAAAATCATCTAAAAATATCTCTATTGATAATTATAAATAATCTTAAAATGCTTGTATTATTGTTCTTTGAAATATAATTGAGACATTACATAACCCAAATGGCATCACTTTATAAGCAAATGTGCTCCAATCTATAATAAAAATAATCTTTAATTGATCCTTTGCTGCAATTTTAATTTGATTGTAATCCAAAAATCCATCCAAAAAGGAATAACATTCATGTCAGGCTATTGCGTCTAATATACTATTTGTGAAAGATAAAGGAAAATAATCCTTTTTAGTTATCGCATTTAATTTACGAAAGTCTTGATATATTTGGATTTTTCTATTTTTCTTTGATATTATCACAATTGATAAAATCCATTCACTATACGATACTGGATATATGAAACCCATGTCTAAAATTTTATCTACTTTTTCATTTGTCATGAAGGAATATTTTAAATTAAGGCAATGTTGTCTTTCATGAATTGGTGTAGCATCCTCCTCTAAGGTAATTAGATGCTCACAAATGTCGACAAGAATACCTTTTAAATCCACATACGATCAAGCAAAAGCAAATTTATGACTTAGAAAGAATTCTTTCTAATTTCTCAGTTCTATACCTGTAATCCCAGTGTATATTTTGATAATGTAGGATGTTTTATTGGTGCCCAGATTAACGGATTGACACATAACTTCTCCAACAACCTTTGATTTGATTTTCTTCTTCTACTCTGAAGTCTTCATATAATTTGACAAATTGAAACTATCCATTTTTGGTTCCAATGTACTAACTTCATTAAATATGGGATTATTCATCTAATTGGCGATAGCGTGATTAAAATTTGCTATGTCCTTTGGATATACTAAATATTCTTTGAGTCCTCCACATTGGTAGAATATGCCTTGTTTTTGTGCGTAAATTGAATTATTACCAATTTTCATCAAATTGATAATTTCATCATATTCTGTATTAGATTGATCCACATCCTTGGATGTCACCTTAAAACTCGGAATTTGAGATTCTCCATGATATTGAATTGGGTACATTTATAAAAAAATCTTGTCTCTATCATTTCCAATAGTGAACATTCCATGGCTCTAATCATTTCTAGCTTTGGCTTGGTAGAGCCACGGCCGACCCGATAAAATTAGATATAATAATGTGGAATTTTATAATTAAAAAATAATATAATCAATCTTATATATAATTAAAGCAATAACGATATCAATGCTGCAAAGAATATCCATAGGCTTTATGTGGCTATGGTCTACTATTCTCAATACCAAGGTCGTGGGTAAGAGCTCAATTAAATCCAAATTCTCTATTGTATTTGAAGTCATTAAATTCACACTAGAATCTTTATCTACTTGAACTCCGAAAATAAGGATACCATGAATGGATACATCAATAATTGATGCACCCAGATTGGGATTCAATTTAACCTCATGAATTTTTTTTTTACAAGCTCTTCATCACATTAACAAAGAATTCAATATAGAAAAATATTCTGGTGCAATTGTTAACAATTATTTCATTATAATTGAGGATTTAATTTCATCCAAATCTTTTAAAATATCATAAGGTTTCATATTGGTAGTGATTTTCAATGCCTTCTTCTTTTTCATTGATTTCAATTTAATCCCTTAAAATAATTTGTTTGGCCTTACAAAGTTTGAAATTTGAATTACTGAAAAAAAGATTTCCGTCTATGATAGAATCTTTTAATCAATGAGATGGATCCTAAAACTTTGCAGATATTAGTACTGATTTAGGTTGATCTAATATCTCAAGACTAAGGACGTCTTTGAATTATCTAGATGAATCAGATTCCAACATTGATAATATTTTTGGTATGGATATAGGATTTGGAATTCCAACTAATGAATCGAAATTGTTTCTCAAGAATCAATAGAGATCCAATCGTCAAATTATACTTTTTCTTTATCGACTGGAGAATACTACACGGACGCGATTCCACTCTTAATTTATCGTAAATCCATGGAGCCGGATTACTATCCTCTATCTTATTTTACAATTAGATACGTAAATATCGGTTATTAAAATTAAATAGAGTGCTTGTCAAGGACATACTTGTTAGAATCTTCTAAAATATTTTTAAGATTCTTAAAATTCTCTAGAACCTTCCAAAGCCTTCTAACATCTTCCTAGTTGGTAGAAGTTACTTGAGAAGCTTCTTAGTTAGTAGAAATTGCTTGAGAAGCTCCTTAGTTGGTGGAAGCTGCTTGCGAAGCTTCCTAGGTAGGAGTATATATTGGAGTCGCGGCTGAAGAGTTCTTTAGTCTCAACAACACATCTCTTGGAGCTTTAGCTCACCTCTCTGGTGTTGTTTTTGTATTCATCTGATTAATTTAGTTCCTGCCAATTCTTCTTGAACTTCTTGTTTAAACTTCAAATCTATATTTTGTGTCCATAACAATTTATCGAGACTACTCTCATCCTAGATATCAAAGCTAATTCCTTCTTGTTGGAGTGTGGATTATCCCTCTTCTTGAAGGTACACTAGTATTTTTAGAAGTTACGGATTACCCTCCTCTAAACTGATATCTTTTCCATCATAATATTGGAGTCTTATTCTTCTTGGAGAGTGTGGATTACCTCTCTTCTTGAAGGTCTTAAGGCATTTGAAGGTTGCAGAGTACCCTCTTCTAAACCAATATTTCCTCCTTGTAGAAACAATTACTTCCTTTCTCTTAGAATGGTTGGAA
>JAWRVF010002176.1:0-16106 GCA_036785485.1 Physcomitrellopsis africana
AAAGTAATGTTTACAAATAATCAAATAAATCCTAATAGATTTCACCCATGTATGAGGAATATAATCTGAACTTCAATTAAAAAGTGTTTAAAAATACTCCTCTTAGTAACATCAATCATACATGTATCCCAATTACCTCGTTTCTTTTATAATTAAGCAATTTTTATTTTTGTTTGTAAGCCCTAATCCTAATCAATGAGCTTTGATAAGCTATAACGTTTAATCTAATTGTCTATTTAGTGTGAAATTTTCCACACAAATGCTGGTATAAGCTTTTTATATGCTTAGAAAAAATCAACTCAACCCAATATACAGATTGCAAGAAAATGTCCAAAAAACGCACTAATGACACTCAGCTGCCAACTTGAAGATTGATGCAAAAACTCCAGTGGTGATTTCTTCTATTTTTTCATTGTTAACTTTAGCTCAAATTTAATAAATAGCTCAACCTATAAGTCTTCTATCACCATGCTAAAATTTACATTGATCCAATAGGTGGATCTTTAGTTATTGCAGAAATCCTATTGAATCCTAAACTACCAACTTTTGATATACCTTTGTATCAAAACTCAAATATCTCCCGATTGCATCACTAGATTAATACAAATTTTTGTACACACTTAGCACATCTAACAATCTAGATAATACCATATTTTGAACCATAGATGCTATACAGATTGTACGAATTATTTAACAATGCAAGCCATCATTGTCTTATATAAAATCCAAAACACCAATACAAACCTTAACTTTGAATAATAATTGCTAAGTTTTCCAAAACCTTATAGTTGCAAATTAAATGCCCTTGGAACTTCCTTCAAGCTAGCTATTCAATTCTAATTGTTGATCTTTGAATGTCTCCCTCTCTTACCTTTGGTGCTCGTTTTTGTCCTTAGAGGTCTGATTTTGATCCTATCTCATATCTGGTCTCTCCCCGGGTATCAATTCAACTAATTCTAAGGATTTTTAAGTTAATTCCTATCTTCAATTTAATCTTAGTATCAATCATAATAACTATTTTTCTTTTCTATCCTATTTTAATTAACTTATGGCTTTTCAAAATCAGTAATAGTGTTTGTATAGCCTAGAAGAAAATTTTAATAATTAATCTTTATCTGTTAGCTATTAAAATAAGAAAATAATCTAAGAGGCTTCCATAACCCTTTTTTTAAGTATTCTAAGTTCCTATTGAACTAAGATAACTAATTATTAAATATAAATTATTCTTATCTTTACCTTTCACTATATAAATATGCTGCAACATGACATCCATCCTCTCTGAATTCGTGCATCTTCCGGTATGTGCCAAATGAAGCATATGTCATAGTTGGCGTAATACCATCTTTTCATTTTCTGCACCAAGTTCTTCTTCATCATCCATTTCAATATAATTGTCTTCTTCAAAGTCATTGATATCTTCAACATGATCTTCCACCTTTATTTCTCTATCTTGTCTTTTGAAAATCTTTAATTGGTTTCCTATAATAGGTATCTTCAATCTCGTACTATTCAATTCCTTCAATAAATATGTGGCACTACATAGGATCCAAATCAATACTTTAAAAGCTTCCATAAGGTACTATGCTGGTTATCCAAATTATTGTCATAAATAAGTACCTAATCACCTTCTTCAATTGCTTTAGGCCTCAATCGATGTTGTTTATCAAATCCAGCCTTATTCTTTAGCCTTGCTTTTTATAACTGTTTTAATGCTAATTCCACATCTTCTGATCTTGGTTCAAGTTGTCGAATTCTAATAGCCAGTAACTCTTCTCTTGTTAATTCATCTTTCCAAGGTAGTACACTCCAAGTTGGCACATGTTCTTCAATTGGCATAATAGGTTTTTGACCTGTCATGAGTTCTACTGGCATATATCTTGTCATCAAACTATGTGTTGTTCGATCAGCCCATAATGCATAAGGTAGAAGTCGAGGCCATTCTCTCACTCTTCCATTGCAAGCTTTAACCAAGGCTTTTACAATTAGTCGATGTCCACGTTTTCTCTTTGCATTGCCTTTTGTATTATAAGCCATAATCAATGATAATTCAACTCAACATTTCTTGAAGAATTCACGAGCTTCATGTATATTTAATTCTCCATGATCTGCAGTGATCTTTTCTACACATCCGTAGTAGCAAATAACATCCTCAAGTAAAAACTTGCAAATTCCTTTTGTAGACTTTGTCCTTAAAGCCCTGCCTTCTACTTGCTTTAATAAATCATCACAAGCCAAAACTAAATACTTCATTTGCCATAGTTTCATTGACGTAATAACCAAATCCACAACCCATTTAAAATGAATGGCCAAAGGATATGTTGGATACAAATCATCTCGATGTTGTATATTCGAATATATTTGATAAGTTACACAAGATTCTACAAATGAAGTTACATCTCGATATATATTCTTCCACCAATATTGTTCCTTCAATTTAGCAAAAATAGACCAAATTCCTCTATGCCCTACCCATAAACTATCATGAAATTCTTTGAGTAATTCTTGTTGATCTTCTTTGGTACCTACTACTTGTTGTGGCGTACCAATATTTGATTTTGGCCTCTTCCATAGAAATCCCCCTTGTAATCTGAACTTATATGCTTTCCTCCTGATCTGTTTAAATTTTTCAACTGACCAATTAGCATACTTGGTTAATGTACTCAAATAATATCCAATATCTAATAAATCTCCTTTATAATTTTCTTCATGAAATGACTTATTTTCCTTGTTCAATTGTGAAATTGAATAAAATTTAGTATCCACATTATCAATATCCTCTATCATTTCTTCTTTTCTATTATATCTTGCTGAAGATAATATATCTGCTACGGAATTGTCTTTTCCCGCAATATGTTTAAACTTCGGATTTAATGACTTGATATAAGCAATCCATCTTAATATTGTAATGTCTGGAGTTGTGCTATTAGTAATCATTCCAAACAAAGGCAAACAATCTGTTTCCACCACTACTGTTGCCCCAATTAAATAATCCCTTTCAGCTTTCATAGTTGAAACAACTTTCCATAATTTCCTTTTCACCTGAGAATATGCACATTGGCGTACACTTAAAACCTTACTTCCAAATCAAATTGCAAATCTATGTCCATTTGAATCATCTTGATCCACTGCCTAGCCAATGGCAATTGGACTAGTATCCACTATAAGAATCACTGGTCTATTGCATTTATAATTAATTTTTCTCAATATTGAAGGTGATATCAATAATTCCTTCAATATTTGCATTGCTTTCATATGCTTTTTTTTCCATTTAAAACGATAACCTCTGCGTAATAATTCATACAATAGATCCACTATATGAGCATAGTGAAGAATCCAAATATGATAAAACACACATGTACCCAAAAACCTACGCACCTCTGTTAAAGAACTGCAATCTTCTTTTATTCTTCTAATTGCATTAGCCTTGATTGGATCTGGTTTTCTTCCATAAAATCCACATAAATGTTCAATAATTACAACTTCTTGTACTCCAAATATAGATTTTATATCTGATAATGTAAGATGAACTTCTTCAAGCCGAGTCAATATCTTTTCACAATCTTGTATATGATTGACAACATACTTGCGACACCCCCTTCTATCTAAAGTTTCATCCTTGTCTTCTTCTTTGCACCCTTTAATAAGAACATCATCTAGAAAAGGCATAGTCTTCTCAGGAATAAAATCCCTTAATACCTTATTCATCCCGCTCATCATATGTGCAATTGAATTAGTAGCACCTTGAGGAAGAATACACATTTTAACCATTCCAAGTGGAGATCTCATTGTTGTCATGTCTCTACTTTCTTTTGCTAGTTGAAATTGGTCATAACTTGAATACAAGTCACCTATTGAATAAATTGCCCTTCCTGCAAATACTTCAGCAAATTCATCTACTATTGGTCCAATTCCTACATTTCTGATAATCACTACATTTACTGGTTGCATAAATTGAATAAATTATAATGATTTATTTTTCTTAGGCACTATAAACAATCGGCTAGAATATGGTGCAAAAGAAGGCTCCAAAATCTTCATCTTCATCTTTTATTTTAATAATTCTATCAAACTCGGTAAATGTGCCCTTGGCACTGGAATTGGCTTCAAATTCTAAGGTACATGTGAAATAGTAATAATAATCATAGGAATTATAATATTTGGATCCACACATCTAATTTCATGTGAATCAAAGGCAAATGATTTATCCCGTTTTGCTAGCATTTCTTTGAAGAACACAATTTCCTCTGGCAATAAAGAACCATCAGAACCAATCTATTAACATTAGATTAATTTTAATACATTTACATACTTAGCATTGTATTTGCTCTTTTGTAGTAACAGCTTCTTTTCATTGTCAAGTAGTGCTGTGTATTCTTCTCTCTCTTAACAATATTCACCAATATCCAGTATGTCATTCCATTCATAAATATGAGGATGTTTGACCTGTAGTTCTTTCAACGAGCTATATTCTTCTTGTGATGTCATACTTTGTATAGCTTTCCACACATTTTGAATAATGCCATCCTCCAGTACTGGATATAACCTTTCAGCAACTATTTTATATTTGATGTCTAGGATCTTAGAATAGTAAGGAATCAATCCAGACTCTTCAGCAGTTCTTGTCTAATCTTCGGTAGGTGGTTTATCAAGTATCACCTCTGTGATTTTTTCCTCTTCTTCTTACATCTTTACAGCCACTCTCAGCTCTGCTACTTGTTGCTTCATCTCTCTAGTTAGGTTCTCCATATCACGCTCATTTCTATTTAGATGGGTTGAAAGCACTGCTATGCACTTGGGAGGTATCGATACTTCTACTCCTTCTTCTTTGAGCCTTTCAAGGTACGGTTAATCTTCATAAAGCTTCCTTATAGATTTGTCCACATCCTGGAGGTTAGCAAATGCTTTTGGTACTACGTTTGCACCATTGAAGTGGTAACTTCTATGGATGCCACAAAAAGAGGAGTTTTGTTTTGCGGCATGTTCGCACTGCTTCTTGTATATTGTGCCATTATGAACTATTGCTTTGCAGCGTGGAGGTAGCTGTAAAGAACCATCTTTGTTTATTATAACAAGTTTTTTATGGCGACTATAGAAAGGTATATTATCCTTTGCTTTGTAGGAGCATTTTGATCCCTTGTTGGCTCATGTGGTGAGTGTTGCTTTGCAATAGACATTTAATACTGGTGCTTCTTGCGCTTTGCTCTTCTGTAGGCTTTTGATCATATTATTAAAGTACTTCATCAGTTCATTGTATATCTGTTGCCTCATCTGAACTAGAGCCTCTTGAAAGTGCTTTTGAAATTCATTGTATATCTGTTGCCTCATTTGAACTATAGCTTTTTTAAGGCTTTCCAAAAGCTTGTAAAATGTCTCTTCATTGATATCATCAAGACCAGACATGACTCAGACTCTTTTAGGACCTATAACACCTATAAGATCTATGATACTTGCTTGACTTATAACAGTAAGTATTGAGTATAGCACTTCTGTATAAAAATGAACATATATCATTTATTGTGCTATAGGAAATAAAAAAGCTGGAAACCTACAAAAGGCTTTCTTTTAGATATTTTTTATTTTTTATATCATGTTACTTTGTTCTTGAACTTCTTCATTTGTGTAATCTTGAGCCTGAGCAAGAGTTGCCTCTAATACTATTCCAAGGTCATGTTTCAGCTCGTGGACAGACGTGGACACATATATAATATTGCCTCTTAGTGTAAGTACCAATTCATCCATAGTTATTTTCTGTACAATCTCATGAGGATTACAAAACGTGATCACAACAACCTTGTCTTTGTTGAAGTATATATCCTCGTCGATCTTATTAAGTACAACATTGTCAGGTGTAAGAGAGAGCCTATCAAACAATGCATCAAGCTGAGAGACGGAGTCTGTTACTACTCTCACTTATGCTTACATCAAGCAAGTTTGTTACATGTGCCAGGTCATCACGAGAAATCTATATGGCACTATCTAGACCTCTTTGCAAGTTTTTAACAATACATTCTTCAGTGGTATTATTGATATTGTCTATAGCCTTTGCTGTGGAGCGAGCACGTACTTTGAGCATGCTTACGTGTTTATCAGAGGATTCAATTTTTTTTTCAAGAGACATTATTCTAGTCTCTATTGCAGAAAGCTTTGCGATGACAATAGACATATCCTGCGGTATGTGTTGGTCAATAGGCCTAGGTCTAAGAGAAAGAGTAGGGACCTTAAGAACATGATTTTCGACATCTTTCTGAGTGGTAGGTCTCATTAGGGAGAATGAGGGCCTATTGGCAAATATAGATGATGCATTTGGCTTGTTAGCAAAGACAAAAGGAGTAGATATAGGATGTTCTTTTGGAGATTTGATCTGGTCATTGTCAAAAAAGACATTGTTCTCACTAAGATATACTTTGTTAGGTAAAGAAGAGTATAAGAGACCTGAGGTATACTTGGGACGGTCATCCTCATCTGTCCACTTAGTTACAGACTTCTTCGAAGCTTCAACTTTTGCCTGAAGGGACTCAAAGAATTTGGAAGATATTATGATATGATAGAGTGTATAATATGCAAATGATTAAACAGATAGATAAGAATATATGTTCTCGACAGACAACAATGCAAGACTAGGCAATCTTAGAATGCTACCCTTCTAACAACCTTTTCAATTTCTTTAGGATGGTCTTCAATCTTATCATATTGGACTTGGATACATTGAATGAAGAAGGTTGGTCCTTGGCTATAAAGACAATATTTTTATCTCCAATGCATATTTTTCATATCATTCTTATTTTGTTATGCTTGAAGAAGATATCATCCTTCTTTACTATTCCCAGTCTCATGTACACAATGATACTATTGATGCCCTTTTCAAGATCCTTATCCAACAGTCCAATGTTAGTTTCAAGGTACTCTCTTATCTTATTTCTGGCTATTAGCTTTGCCATTTTGTATAGATACTATGATCTCCTTGCCAATGATCATACTGATATAATATCACTATTGTTCGCATTAGACATAAGTCTCATTCAACCTTGCAGGCTGGCACAAAAATATTACATTACAAAGGTCATGTCTCCAATCGGGTTATCAACATTATTGTCACCTCTGATACAAAAGATGCCCTTGTACAAAATACAAAGAATAAAAATTATTGTAGATGTTAATGTTCTATTCTTCATTATGTCTAAATGCACTATACATCGCCGAATGGAAAGAATATTCCTCTTAAAGGAAGCTGAGGATGTATTAAGACATGAAACCTTTGAGAAAGCAGAATATGGTTCATCGTGCATAGAAACAATTAAGAAAGCAATGGAAGTTCTAAAGGACGACTTTTATTGTACTTTTGTATTCCATAGAAAGATGTTCTCTGAAAAGAAATTAGAATTGGAAAGAAGAAAAAAGAAATAGATGAGAGCAAAGGATACATTGGTAACTATGAGGGATATATTCAAAAGGGACCTCTCAGAAGAGAAGAATGCAAGAAAATACTATAGTGCACTTGTTGAGTCCGTAGAGCTGGTAATATCAGAGTCACCTATAGCACTTAATGAGTGCATAATAGGTGAATACGAGGCAAACATTACATGTGCACACATGTGCAAGAACAAAGAAGTCAATGTTGTGCTGAGCAGCGACAATGATCCTTTATTATTTGGATGTCGATACTTTATCAAAGACATCGATATGATAATAGAATCTGTAGATAGTATTACACTGCAAAGTATATACAACCACTTTAAGATAAATCATGAGCAGTTTATAGATGTGTGTATCTTGATGGGTTTTGACTACAATAAAAAGATCACTAGAGTAGGATCCAAAATCGCCCTTAGTGAAATAAGAGCTCATGGCAAATTGGAGAACACTAAATTCTGGAAAGAAGGTAAACTCAACATAGATAGACTAAGAAAAATATATAACTGTCTATATTCAATACACAAGGCCAAACAATTTTCACTTGAAATGTATGAGCCATTTGATATGGTAGACAAATTGGCCGACTTCATTACAGTCTTCTAAAAACTTTTTTTTAAAAGGAGGTAATTCCTGTTGTCACCAGGCTTCTGATAGCATCTGCAAAATCCTTCACTACACATTTTTTATCCAAGAGCCGTAGTATCTGGTCGATAGGATTTGATATATGATTCTTAATGTAGTATAGATGATCTATCTCTAGATTGTAAGGTCCTACTAAATATGGCGGACACATTTTGTGACCTTGCAGCTTATATTCCTTCTTGCTTTTAACAAATACAAAATCCAGCTTATCACCAGGTTTAGTATCTATGCCTAGGTGTTTCAATCTATCACTGTACACTAATAAGGGTGTGCTTGCACTCGAATACCCTTTTCCAATGTCTTTGTAATTACTAAATCGTCTAATGGTATCCAATCTCTTACTAGTAATAGAAGCCTACGTCTAATGAATTCTACTATGTCTCCATATGGTAAGGAGTTCATTACCATCTCTATTAATGACGAATACATGTCTTTAAGAAACACACAGCTGTCTCTTCTAGATACGATGACTCCCTTGTAAACCACCTTACGTTCTCCTGCTACCAGTCCTACATATCTCTTCTTTGTTATTAGTAAGAATGTTTCAAATATGCTTTCAAACTCTAGTCTCACTGGAGCAGGAAATTCTTTTGATACCTCACTGAATATAGATTTAGGAAGAGACCTATATGATTCATAGTTTTTAGTAGTGGGAGATGTGAACATGCATGAATTTGTATTGCCATATATGAGACTTACTGGATATCTAGATGATATAATAGTTGATGCCCTTGTCAACATAGACCTATCCACTACTGTAGTTGATTCGGCACCTTCTATGAATTGTAGGTACGGAGAATTGCGAGTTCCATATGAGCCATATACGGAGTTAGCAGATATCTTCAGAGCAATTTGTCTCCTTTCAAGAACTATCTTTTCTATGCCAGTAGCACTACTAGACTGTACTTTAACCTTGTTTCTTCTTACGATTAACGTTTTCAAAAGGGAAGGTACCAATCTTAAAGGTTTCTTAACAAACTTATAAGACTTTCTATCTGACACTTCTATATCAAAGCATGGTTGACTAGTATTGTTCTTAATGAATGTCGAATAGCATATATTATGACTTATGATTACAGAAAGATACAAACTAGAGAAGTCGAGTAGAGAGCACCACTTATATAGCCCAGGAGTGGGATTTGATACTATAGCGCCTTCATACTCAAACTTTTCGAGTAATGAACTAGTCTTGTCAAAGATGACATTCTTATCATGACATTCTTTGTACAACTGAGACTTCACTCTTATTTGTTGACCCTTGGTATAGAGATCTCGAATTCTAGTTCTTACAATAGCTGACATCTCTGTTATGCTGATCCATATATTCATGCTGTCAAATAGTGCAACAGTCAGCATAGAATCGACCATGCAATATCTTTTGATTATCTCGATCGACCTCTTATCTTCCTTTTCGTACAGGTTAAACACCTCTTTATATAGAAGATCTATTTTCCTATCCCTTGTAAATTTTTTTGAGACGAAAGAGAGACTGTAATTTTGTAGCTTGTACTCTTTTGTAACATACTGGTATATATCTATAACGGTGCATCCAGGCAAATCAAGTACGATGTAGTCATTGAAGCCATATGCTGCGCTGTTCCAGTTTATAACTATTCTTTTGGTACCCGTGTTACTAACTCTAGAAGCAGAAGGTAGGCTAATGAGCTTTCTTTGTAGCCTTGTATCGATGTATTTAAAGTCAAACATACATATATTATATCCTATTACAACATCTGGATTTATCTTCTTAGTGAGCAAGAAATACGCTTCTATCAGCTCTCTCTTGTTTATAAATGTTGTCGTTTCTGTATCATCAAGCTCTATCTTACACTTTCCAATGTATAAAAGGTATTTCTTAGATGTCTCAAGCATGAGGTATCTCTGTGACACTACAAAGATCATAAAGATCTCATCTTTTTCCACACAAGGATCTGGCATAGCACTGCTGTTAGAAGAGTATATCTCTATGTCCATACACATGATTAGTGGTCTTGGCACATCTCTACTGTCTAAGGATTGTATCGACTTCCAACTACATGTATATTCAAAGTTTATAGAATATAGCTTTACGCTATTGCTAATAGGTACACATAGTACTCTTATCCATCCTAAATAGCTTAAGCTTATAGCAGTAATAAACATTTCTTTGGTCTTTATATCATCCTCGTACGTTCTTATGTTCATTCTCTTCATCAGGTTTGAGAAGTGCTCTAAAGTGATTTTCTTGTAGAAGTGGTACTTGATAAACCTTTTATCACCTTCAAGATACAATCTAAGCAGTCTTCTAGTGCAGAACACTACCTTGGCGATGTTTCTGTGATCGATATACTTACATATTTCGTTCATTCTCTCTTGCACTTTGTTTTTCATGTCGGATACAAGTACATAGCTATTAACGAGAAAGTCATGTGCCCTAATTGTAACAGACTCTCCTGTTATAAGATTCCCAAATCTGTACATTGTAACTCTCTCATCACAAGCTCCAGCTCTCCAATCATATATCATACAAGAGACCTTCATAGCACACATAATCATTGTGAGAAGACGGTCATATAGCAGGTCTTGAGGAAGCAAACTTCCAGAAGTCAATTAAGAACACCGATTCTTGTATTCTCATCTTCCAAGTGACGAGGAATTGTTATCATGTTGTTTCTTATTCTGGTAAATTTTTTTGTAGTTACTATTAATGGTATTATTGTTGAGTTGTTACAACATCTCTTTAGCCTTTCATATGTTCTGAATGTGACTTGCAAGGTGCCATTGCCAAACAAAACGGGGTATCTAGACAAATAATAATATACAAATTCCTCTCTACTAGAGAACTCTTCATGCATTACTTTATGAACAAATATTATACTTGTGTTAACAAGCTTGATACTAACAGCACTCTACCTCTTACAAATAAGATATAAGTCATGTACAAAGTAGGCTCTAAGTCTTTATTCATGTACTAGCTCAGAATATGACACCTCGTTCATGGCTACCCTTTCTACACTTAGTGCTCTCCAAAAGCATTCTTTCTATCCGTTTTTAGTTAGTACAGACACACATTTTTTGTCTATATTTATCTTTTGTTTTGTGAATCTGTTAGACTTGATTGCATTGCTGCAAAAAGCCAGTTGCTCTTTAAATTGTCTTACCGCATCACTCTATTGGCCAGTCACTAGCTTGCATTGGGGATATGGAAGTACGTATTGGTAATAAAGGATAATGACAAATTCATCATATTTGTGCTTCTTGATGTATGATCTTTTAGTACATGGAATAGATATTTTTATATTAGTATCATCGTGTACATCAAACACATATATGTTTACATCACATAATATGTATTAGTATTGTAATGTAGGACAAATAAAGAATGTTCAAGAAAGATTCTATAATCCTTAGGCCATAACTTAAGGAAAAAATTAACGGAATATATTAGAACCACTTCCATACAGATGGAAATGACTCTAACTTTTTTCTTTACACTACATATCTACTATGCGTGGAAGCTCAACTAACAGCGTGTGCTCCTTTCCAGCTTAGGATAAGGTTCATCAGGTTGTTCTTAGGCTATATTATTCTTGGCTTTCTTTTTCATCGCATCCGTTATAAAATGTGCACACTTGATCTGCAGAGAGTACATTTTATTCTCGCCATTAAGAATATCCTTAGACTTTACAAGGTCCATGAATTGGTGATTGTTTGTATATATGTATGCGCTGTGAATATTAAAAGGCTTGGACTCGAGGCCATTGTATGCTATTGCCAATTATAGCTGACAATAATATCTATCTTCACATAGACATCCAAGATGGTCGGAACCTTCAGGATAGGATTTTGATTCATTTTCTCCAATAACTAGTACTTTAGAGCTGACATAACCGGCATCCCAAACCTAGTATTCTTTGTCGCTTTGAATCTCCAAGCAGTTAGTAACAAAGTCTAAACACACCTGCCTCAACTTCACTACAGTAGTTTCAAGCTCGAGATTGCGTATAAGTGCTTGTAATACCTCTACAATGTCGTCACTGGTAAGATGGAGCTTTGGACCCTTGCATACATGATCAAGAATTAGTCTTTTAATTCTCTACTGCATCAGAATTGCATTTGCAATGTTCATCATCTGTTCTGGAGGAACAAAGACTGTAATGTTTAGATTGTTATGACTAGCCATTTTTGTGTTTCACTAGGAAGGCAATCTTCTCCTTAAAGGATACAGTAAATAGTACGTATATAACTGCGACAACCATAGATATTATTATGTCTTCTACATCAGTAAAAAAGCAGACCATTGCATTGATAATATATGTATACTTTCGGTTTTGCTATCGTAGGCTGTAAATATGTGTTGCATGCATCTGCTTACGGATTTTTTAGTGCTCATATTAAACACAAGCCCTGGATCTGGTCTATAGGATCTATAGTGTATGAATTTTTGGTCAAGTAATGTCGTAAGGATGATATATCTTTTACTTTTGTTGCTAGAAACATATCCTTGGATCAAAACTTATAAGTATCATATAGTTCCTTCACAGAAACTATATCTCTATCACTCCTCTCGATATTAGCACTTAGAAACTATCTAAAAATATCGTTAGACACACGGATTGTTTTGGTACAATCTTTGATCTCATCAGGCTCCTCAAGGCTATGAGTCAGATATTGTTTGTATTCCTCTATAACCAACCTCATGAACACTGGAGTAAGAAGAGGAATCTTATTAGAAAAGTTGGTATCCTTTACGTGTGTTATAAAGGGATTGTGAGACGGCTCTACTTTATCAACAAATATTCATACAAACGGTACAACTCTTATTTTGTTCCATACAACTTTATCGAACGTGCTCATTTGTGGAATCCTGTTGGCAATAAGTACAAATTTTGCCGTCTGGAGTATGATAGTCCTTTCTTCATATAAGCTTCTTATGTATAGACTATCGTTTCTTGTGAGCTCTTTCATCACACCAAGATTAAGCTTATCGCCTTTGTCTGATTCTTGCACCATGGCAATAAGTCTTCCTTTGAGCATTGCTAGTTTAAGAGTGGTTGTTGATGATTGTACTCTCTTGCTTATGAGTAATGAAGTTGGCATTTTTACTGCGTAGTCACCAAATGCTTGTTCGTTTAGAGAGACCATAAATGTCTTTCCGTTGTCTCTACATTCTAACTATATGGAGAATATCTTGTTTACATTCTTTCTCTCTAGACATGATGAAACAAATCTTATGAAGTACTTTTGTATGTTCTTATTAGGAAAAACTTTTGTCAGTAGGTCGAGCACTTTACTAGCAGCTTCTGTATTATTGTCAAGCTATACAAACAGGATCCTAATTGATAGAGCGGTATAGTCTTTTGGTTCTATTGGTCTAAATTTGTCCTCAATAAAGTCAAATATTCCTCCTTTCATGCCTATTATGTCTCTTCTAGAGTCTAATAATCCTTCAAAGTCCTCTCTATAGAGTATTCCTGAGCAGGTATACATTATCTTCTTTCTGTTATCAAAAGATTGTATAAACTCCATTATTCTTGTAGCAGGTTCAACAATCTCCATATAGGTGTCACACACGTTTGCTATAAACTTATACATTCCTATTAGGATCTCTTTCATCAATGATGCTTTAGAGCTCTTTGCAATCCACTTCTTGGTATCAAAAAAGTAAAAGATTTGTCTATCAAAGTTTGAACATACGAATCTTGTACTATATATCACACAAAATATCTTTGATACGATGAACTCCGGGTTCTTCGGACATGCACACATTACATCTCTTATGACTTCTTTCTTTTTGTTGTTGCCACACTATATATAGTAAATATCACAAGGCTAGGTAGGCGAGAGCTTGGCATATATGTCCCTCTTTTTTCTCTCTTCAGGAACCACTATGTATCCAGCGCATCTTTCTGTTACTGTCTCATAGTGCTTGTTCTTGTGGCATCTTAGACCAAGACATTGTATGGTGTTGTCATCTAGGTTATCCTTAGGGAAGCAAAGCACTGCCACTCTTGCAATATGTAGACTGTCGGTAGAGAATACAATGCCATCTGTTGACCTCGTAAGAATAGTTAGCGATGATATGAACATCAGAGTCATGATTACAGCTTCTGTCGTGTAGTAATATGACCACTAGGTGAAAGAGGGAAGGAGTGATTATATTATAGAAGAGCTCAAATGAAAATATTAGAGAAAATTATCTTAGAAAAATAGATAATAGACAAGGAGATAGTAAAAATTAAAAGGTGCTAATACTGCCTTTTATAAAAAGAAATTCTACTTATTTTGTATAGCCATAAATATGGTAAAACAAAGTAGATTAGAAAGATAATTGGTATACGCATGTTTAGAAAGGAGTTAAGAGTAGGTTTTAGAGAAATTTATCTCAAAATTACAAGAGTTGATACCCGGAGAGGGCCGGTTAAGAACCTGGATCGAAACCAGACCCCAGGGCACAAAACCGCATGCCTATGGCGGATCCGGGGTCTTTTTGCAAATCAGAGAGTGGGGTTAGAAGGAAAAATTGAGGAAGTCTGTATGTGTTTTGGTTTTGAATGATTTGGATAAAAGTTGAGTTTGGAAGAGATTTGCAAAGTCAGAGTTGTTTTGGGAGACTTTAGAGTTTGTGAAGTATATTGGGGTTTATATTTTTGAAGATTTTGTGAGATTGGTTATAGATCGTCAAGTGAAATTTTGTAGGTTTGTGCATACAGTTGTGCTTGTAAGGTGCTATGAATTTGAGATTGATCTAACGGTTTGATCAAAGGTTATTGAAGTTTATGTGGGTTGGGGTCTCTGGAATTGGGTTTTAAAGGTCAGTTAGGGTTTCGCAGATTTTGATCAATCTATTGGTTGGATTGGGGTGAAATTTATGTGTGTGTGTAGAAGACTTAATTTCCTACATGCTTGTGAAATTTGGAAGCAGTTGAACAGTGCAAATAGGAGGTTTAGGCACTGGAATATTGGCATGAAGATTGGAGAAGGAGGCCGGCTGATACCCGAGCAAATTTGTAAGTTTTTCTTCTTTTTGGTAAGTTGGATCTTCTTCAAACTTGGTGTGTGTGTTTTTAACTTAATTGTTAAGGTGTATGAAAAATTTCAATCAAGATCAACGGTTTGTTTGGTAGTTATTGTGGTTCTAAAACTGCCTTAGAAATTGCTTAGGGCTTGGCTAGGATTTAGGGTTTAAGATTTTACTAGGGTTTGATTAGGATTTGGATTTAAGGTTTAATTAGGGTTTTATTAGGATTTGGATTTAGGGTTTAATTAGGGTTTCATTAGGGTTAGGGTTTGATCAGGGTTTGACTTAGGGTTTGATTAGGGTTTGACTAAGGTTTGACCAAGGTTTGAATTAGGGTTTTATTAGGGTTAGGATTTGATCAGGATTTGACTTAGGGTTTGATTAGGGTTTGACTAAGGTTTGACCAGGGTTTGAATTAGGATTTTATTAGGATTAGGGTTTGATCAGGATTTGACTTAAGGTTTGATTAGGGTTTGACTAGGGTTTGACTTAGGGTTTGATTAGGATTTGACTAGGGTTTGATTAGGGTTTGACTAGGGTTTGACTTAGGGTTTGATTAGAGTTTGACTAAGATTTGACCAAGATTTGAGTTAGGGTTTCATTAGGGTTAGGATTTGATTAGGATTTGACTTAGGGTTTGATTAGGGTTTGACTAGGATTTGACTTAGGATTTGATCAGGGTTTGACTTAGGGTTTGACTAGGGTTTGACTTAGGGTTTGACTAAGGTTTGACCAAGGTTTGACTTAGGGTATGACTAAGGTTTGATCAAGGTTTGACTTAGGGATTGACTAGGGTTTGAATAAGATATGATTTAGGGTTTTAAGATTCTATTTTAGTATTTTCTAAATTTAGTATTTTATATATTATTTTCTATTATGATTATTGTATGACTCATTTATTCTTCTTTTATAATTTCTTTAAGATTGAATCAAGCTGAAAAATATAGTTAAGGTTTAATAGAAGTTATTTAAGATTCTATTAGAATTGTTGGGATTTTGTTGTGGCGTATTTCCTTTTTATCTTCCACAGCCAAGTGCCCGGGGCATTCTC
>JAWRVF010002177.1:0-16037 GCA_036785485.1 Physcomitrellopsis africana
AAGTTTGATGGTACAAGATCCAAGTTTCAAGGATTCATCAACCAAGTCCAACTGGTGATTGAATTGCAACCGCAAAGTTTTCCAACTCCAGGATCCCAAGTCAGATTTATTGGTACACTATTTTCAGATTCTGCCTTATCTTGGTTTTCATCTTTTCTGGAACGATGTGATTTAATATTGGATAATTTAAAAGCTTTCTTAGCAGAATTTTGATCTATATATGGAAAACATGATGCAACTCGTGTTGCAACCAACAAGCTTCGTATCCTATGACAAGGCAATCGATCAGTGACATTATATGCTTCACAATTTTGACAACTAGCAATCGATATCAAGTGGGACGATGCTGCACTCATCAGTTAGTTTCTCTATGGATTACAATATGAAGTAAAGAAATTGATATTGAACTTATCTAATCCTCAAACATTGAGTCAAGCAATAGACTTTGCGTTGAAGTGTGATAATCGGCTTTTCGAATTTAGATCTGAAAGTCACACAAAAGAACCTCAGCGACATTATAATTCAGTGGCAGCACCAATGACTACTCAATATGTACCTTCAGAAGTCGAGGACATGCAAATTGATGCTATACGTTTCAAGCCACTTACTGAACAAGAAAAGACTTGATGTCGTTAAGAAGGATTATGCTTGTATTGTGGAGAACCTAAACACACTACTCAAAATTGTTCAAAGAAATCATGCAACCACAAGATGAGGAGTACGACTGTCAAAGAAGACAATATGTCAGAAAACAAGTTTGTCCAGCCACAATAAGGATCAAGCGGCTGGGTTCTTATACAATTTCTAATGAAGGTCCTATCCTCTCCTCACAACCATCTCCTTGTTTTATAATAGATGTATATTTAGGACCTAATAATTACAAAGCCTCTACTTTAATAGATTCGGGAGCCTCGGCTTGCTTTTTAGATGAAGAATTTGCTAAAAGCCATAGAATATAGATAGTACAAAAATCTAAACCCGTACACATAGAAGTCATAGATGGTCGTCTTTTATCTTCTGGAGATGTTACTCATGAAACACTTCCTCTAGATGTAGTAATAAATGGATATAATGGTTGCGTAATTTTTAACATAATAAGATCTCCCTCTATTCCAGTTATTCTTGATCTATCATGGTTAGAAAAATACAACCCTCGAATAGATTGGATTTCTCGTGCTCTTAACTTTTCTAAAAGTATAGCTAACAATATAGTTAATCAAGTGAGAAATCACAAGTCTAGTAGAATTAGACCTGCGTTTGTAAATGCAAGAGCTTTCTTGTATGCTGCAGAAGAAGGATCACCTTTTGTCATTTATGCTACACCTATTTCCAACGATAGAAAGACTTCAAGTAGCATTCCAAGTCAGTATCAAGATTATCAAGACGTTTTTGAGAAAAAGAATGCAGATATTCTTCCAGAGCATCGTCCATACGATTGTTCAATCGACCTTAAAGAAGGAACTCAGCCACCATTTGGACCAATCTACAGTTTATCACAAGATGAATTAGTTGAACTCAAGGCGTATATTGAGGAGAATTTGGCCAAGAATTTCATATGTCATTCTAAATCTCCAACAGGAGCTCCAATTCTATTTGTGAAGAAAAAAGATGGATTATTGCGGATGTGTGTTGACTATCGAGGACTCAACAAGATCACAATCAAGAACAAATATCCATTACCTCTAATATCAGGATTCCTCGACCAGTTGAATCAAGCTAGGATCTATACAAAAATAGATCTAAGAGGAGCATACAATCTAGTACGCATCAAAGAAGGAGATGAATGAAAAACTGCTTTTCAAACCAGGTACGGACATTTTGAATATAATGTCATGCCTTTTGGACTTACGAATGCACCAGCTGCTTTTCAACATCTCATGAATAATATTTTTCGCGAGTTCTTAGATAATTTTGTCATCTGCTACCTAGATGACATTTTGATCTATTCTAAGAATATAGAAGAACATGAAATACATGTTCGTCAAGTATTACAAAAACTTAGAGATGCGAGATTGTACGCCAATATTGAAAAGTGTGTATTTCACACTACTCAAGTTGATTTCTTAGGATACATCATTTCAAATAATGGCCTCATGATGGATCTCAAGAAAGTCGAAATAATCATGAATTAGAAGATTCCAAAGATGGTAAGATATGTCCGATACTTTTTGAGATTCACCAATTATTATCGGATCTTCATCAACGACTTCTCTAGTATTGCGGCTCTACTTACACATTTGACTTGTAAAGACAAATTCCAATGGAATCAAGAAGCGGAAGCAGCATTTGAAGCTTTGAAGATATTGTTTGTTTATGCACCAATCCTGTATCGTGTAGATTTTTCCAAGGCATTTTTTATGGAAACGTATGCATCAGACTTTGCCTTGGGTGCGATTTTGTCACAAATGGGAACAGATGACAAACTTCATCCAGTAGCTTTTCATTCAAGAAAATTTTCAGCAGCCGAGATCAATTATCAGATCCACGACAAAGAGCTTCTTGCAATCATGGATTCTTTTCAAGAATGGCGTCATTATCTAGAAGGCGCTTTGAGTCCAGTCACCGTATATACGGATCACAAGAACCTTGAGTATTTCACGTCGACACGCATGTTGAATCCTCGTCAAGCTCGTTAGAGCATGTCTTTGTCAAGATTCAAATTCATTATCACTTATCGGCCAGGAAAACAACAAGGTTTGTCTGATGCCCTTTCTTGACGTTCTTTTTTTGGACCAAAAGAAAGAGATGCAGCTTTTGAGCAACAAAGAACAGTTCTCTTGAAACTAGAGCAGTTTTATCTTCGAGCAATAAAATCAACATTGACTGTTGATTCAACTTTTCTCAAGCAAATTCAATCAAGTATGTCCTCAGACCCTCTTGTTCATGATATCAAGAATAATTCTTCTAAGTCTCATGATTCTTCTAAATTCGAGTTCAAGAACAATCTACTATATTTTGAAGGTCATCTATATGTTCCAGAAAGAGAAGCTCGTTTACGTGTTCTTCAAGCTCGTCATGATTTTCCAGCGGCAAGACATTTTGGATACAACAAGACTTTGGAACTTATATCAAGAGATTTTTGGTGGCCTCAAATATGGAAGGCAGTCAAAGATTTTGTACAATCATGTGATATCTGTTCAAGATCAAAAACTCCTTGTCATCGAACTTTTGGGCTTCTTCAGCCATTACATATTCCAAAACAACCATGGTCTTCTGTTTCTATGGAATTCATCACAGATCTTTCAAGCTCAAGATCTTATGACTCTATATTTGTGATAGTAGATCGGTTCACCAAGATGGCACATTTTGTGCCATGTACAAAATCTATCACACGTGAAGAAATAGCTAAGCTTTTCATTGATAATATCTATCGCTATCATGGAATACCTAAGGATATTATATCGGATAGGGGAACTCAATTTGTGTCAAGATTTTGGAGAATCCTTTTCAAGATCTTAAAAGTGGACAAAAAATTATCTTCAGCTTTTCATCCTGAAATTGATGGATAAATAGAGCGCGTGAACCAAGTCTTGGAGCAATATTTAAGGTGTACCATCAACTACTAACAAGATGATTAGATAGCTCTTCTGCCATTGGCAGAATTTGCTTATAATAATACGATACATTCTTCTACATAACAAACACCTTTTCTTTGCCATTTAAGGTTATTACCCACGACTTGATGCTTTTGAATTTTCAAAAGTTGATAATCAGCAGCAGAAGATTTAGCAAATCATTTGTCAAAGCTACATGCAATAATGAAGGTGCAATTAAAAGAAGCTCAAGAATGACAAAAAACAAATGCAGATGCGTATCGCAAGGAACAATCACAATTCAACGTGGGAGACAAGGTATGGTTACTTTATCATAATATCAAGATTACTCGTCCTTGTGATAAGTTGGACTATCATAAGCTTGGACCTTTTCTTATTTTTGAACAAATCAATCTAGTTGTATATGGATTACACCTACCGGAGTCCATGAAGATTCATCCTGTATTCCACGTGTCACTACTCAAGCCATATAAGATAGTGGACATACAAGGAAGAAGACAAATACCACCACCTCCTATAGAAGTGGACAACAATGAAGAATTCGAGATTGAAGAGATTTTAGATTCAAGGCGGCACCGAAATCGATTGGAATATCTTGTACATTGGCGCAGATACGATATTAGTGAATGCACATGGGAGCCATCAAAGAATCTAACAAATGCATCAATAAAAGTTAATGCATTTCATCGACGACATCCATCAAAATCAAGATAAATACTCAAGAAAATCTTCGTTATAAAGCAAGGCAGGTTCTATAGAGGTTTCATCCTACCTTGTATCATTGATTGTTATTAGATTTTGTTTGTGCTAAAGAGATGGAGGATCAACAACTAGTGAATTCAGCTCAAGAGCCATCATTTGCTGATTTACCGGACGAGACATTACGACTATCACAACCTTCAAGACGATGGAATAGAGATGAAGACCCTCAAGAACGACATGTCTTTCCTTGGATTGATGGCAAAATACAACGTGTTTGGTATCACGACCTTGGAAGAGACTCTCGATGTTTGGTGATACTTTTAGAGGTAGGAACTACTCTTGATGGTGTTCTTAATGTTTTCTTTGAAGGAAGTTATGAAGGCCTCAATAATGATCAAATAACAGGGTGGTCCTCTCACCCTGGTATGGAATATTATCGATGGCTGAAAGGACCTATCAACTACCTTCGAAGGAATTAAAGATCAGAATATGTGGCAAGCTCAATTCGACGCATTTTAGACTTTCTCAACATGTAATCACCGCTCCTCGTGGAACTCGTCTTTAGAAGGGGGAATAATGTCACGGACATAAGATTTACTCCAGTAAATTATCTAAGTAATAATAGACCAATAGAAGTAGGTAAAATAAGTTGATTTGATAATATGTGATAGAGTAGCTTTCTAGAAGCTTCATAGACGCGAAATCACCTTTATACATGTCTATAGGTGATTGGTAGGTTAGAAACTTGGTCAACAAGGTAACCACATGGTGCACATGTTGGTAGCTTGTAGAACAAGCTAGCCATGTGTCACACATTTTGGTAGCTTGTAGAACAAGCCAAGTACGTGGCGCACATGTGAGAAACTTGTCGTGCAAGTTTGACACGTGTCTTGCAAATTAGACACGTGTATGAGGTCCTATAGAATACCGCCACGTAGCTCTTAGTTAGATAGTATTTATAGAGGCAAGAGTGAAGCCCTCTTCACTCTTGTCAACTCCTTTCTTGATCCTAGTCTAGTTTCAAGAGTCCTCATGTTTCTAGTCTTTGGCAATAGCCATTCCAGTTTTCTTTTGAATATACATACTTTCTTATTTTATTTTGTGACTTTACTTTGACACAATTTTCATTAGATTATACATCTTTTTCTACTTACGTTTCATATATCCTTATTTATATATTTCACTATATAAATGCAAGTATACCAATATTGGACTTTAGATGAAAATTTATACATTACGTATTGTTGAGTCCCAGAGTTGGCAATATCGCATTTCACTATTGTATTTGAATTTAATATATGCACGCGCACACATGTGTAGAAATGATAGTCATACCGGTGAGTAGCGACTATGATCCTTTATTATTTGGATGCCTATACCTTATCAAAGACATCGATATGATAATAGAATCTGTAGATATTATAACACTGCAAAGTATATACAACCACTTCAAGATAAATCATGAGCAATTTATAGATGTGTGTATCTTGATGGGCACTGACTACAATAAAAAGATCACCAGAGTAGGACCCAAAACAGCCCTTAGTGAAATAAGAGCTCATGGCAAATTGGAGAACACTAAATTTTGGAAAGAAAGTAAACTTAGTATAGATAGACTAAGAGAAATATGTAACTGTTCATATTCAATACACAAGACTAGACGGTTCTTACTTGAAATATATGAGCTGTTTGATATGGTAGATGGACTAGATGACTTCATTACAATTCTTTATAAAATTTTTTTTTAAAATAAACTAACTCTTGTTGTCACGAGGCTTCTAATAGCATCCGCAAAATCCTTCATCAAATATTTTTGATCCAAGAGTCGTAGTATCTAATCGATAGGATTTGATATATGATTCTTTATGTAGTATAGATGATCTATCTCTAGGTTATAAGGCCGTACTAAATACGGTGGACACATTTTGTGATCTTGAAGCTTATATTCTTTCTTGCTCTTAACAAATACAAAATCCAGTTTATCACCGGGCCTAGTATCTATCCCTAGGTGTTTCAATCTATCACTATACACTAGTAAGGGTGTGCTTGCACTAGAATATCCCTTCTTCAACGTCTTTGTAATTACTAGATCGTCAAATAAGACTTGATCTCTGACTAGTAATATAAGCTTGTGTCTAATAAACTCTACTATATCTCCATATGGCAAGGAGTCCATTACCATCTCTATTAATGACGAATACATATCCTTTAGAAATACACAGCTGTCCCTTCTAGATACAACAACTCCCTTATAAACCACCTTTTGTTTTCTTGCTACCAGTCCTACATATCTCTTCTTTATTATTAATGAGAAGGTTTCAAACATGCTTTCAAACTCTAGACACGTGTATGAGGTCCTATAGAATACCGCCACATATCTCTTAGTTAGATAATATTTTTAGAGGCAAGAACAAAGTCGTCTTCACTCTTGTCAACTCCTTTCTTGATCTTAGGTTAGTTTCAAGAGTCCTCATGTTTCCAGTCTTTGGCAATAGCCATTCCAATTTTCTTTTGAATATACATACTTTCTTATTTTATTTTGTGACTTTACTTTGACACAATTTTTATTAGATTATACATCTTTTTCTAGTTTATGTCCTTGACACATGCTTATTTATATATTTCACCATATAAATGTGTTACAAAACGACAATATTGACCTTTTAGATGAAAAGAATGTAAGACAGTACTATGGTACAGTTGTTGAGTCCGTAGAGTTGGCAATATCAGAGTCACCTACAGTAATTAATGAGTGCATAGTAGTTGAATATGAGGCAGACGTTGTCGTGGTGAGAGTCTTAGCCCTAAGAAACACTGGGTCTTTTTTGCCTCTAGTTTCTCAAGTGCAAGATGAGATTCATAAAGTTCATAAAATTGAAGAATTTATATAAAACATACTTTATTAAACCTAACATATTCTGCCTTTAGAAACCCGCCCTCAATTTTGCTCATAAATCCTAGGATATCATATCAATTGAAGAAAAATTTAGATACAAGGTACTTAAAAGAATAAAGAAGCAAACCCCATAAACCTTTTGATTATAGCTCATGTGGTTAGAGAGAACCATGTTGTCAAAGTAATCCCTCCATGCTGCCTTTGATTCTAGACCCCCTTTGCTTCACACCTTCATTGCTCTTCATTAAAGAAGACCTAAGTGCTGAAATTTGGTAGGCTTATAGCTTATCTCATGTTGTAAACACCTTCCAAATATTGCTCCAAGAGCCTTCTCCAAACTTGAGTTATAGGTTCCATCCTTCTTCTTTAATTTTGCCTTCTAACAACTCTGGATCCGACCACAATTTTCCTCATAACTCCTTGAATAAAACTCCAATAGCAATCAGTTTTTTACACAACTTAATAGACTCATATATATACAAATTCCAACAAATTTTACTCAAATTACTACTCTGATTACAAAGATATGCTCTCTCAAACTTCA
This sequence comes from Physcomitrellopsis africana, assembly GCA_036785485.1. Taxonomy (NCBI): domain Eukaryota; kingdom Viridiplantae; phylum Streptophyta; class Bryopsida; order Funariales; family Funariaceae; genus Physcomitrellopsis; species Physcomitrellopsis africana. Next base: position 7,697 of record JAWRVF010002177.1, read on the forward strand.
ATGATTTGGAGATAGACCCCTGTCATTTTGAAAGAGCATAACATTTTATTTATAAGACAAATGAGTATCAAACTTACAATCATCTCTTCCTTAACTTACATAGATCATGTCTATCAAATTTCACACTCAAATTCGTCTCCTAAATCTCTTTATACCCAAAAAAACCCTCACACATGCACTGCCCATACAAACCCTCAACCTTGCCTTCACTCTATTTCTCTTTTCATTCAAACCGGTTACAATTTCACTCATAACTCTTTGCTCAGAGGTCATATTGACTTGAGATTTTGACACAAAGTAGTTAACTCTATAAGAAACAAAAACCCAACAAATTTTGTTGCTAAAGTCCAAGTGGTTTCCAAGAACCAAGGCCCGAAATTTTGTAACCCTCACTGCCCTAGTCTTAAACACCTACAACTTTCACGACTCATATCTCCCTTGATACTTAATGAAAAGACATGAGAATTGTTTCTATGAGTTCCTTATCTTGTCTACTACAACCTCACCAAAATTTGCATCTAAAATTCTCTCTAAGCTTCTGCTACACACAAAAACGTATACTGCCTATCAAAAAGAAATCCTATCTCTCCAAAAAAACTCTCCTCCTTCTTCTTCACGACCCTTCCTGGTCATCTCCCTCTTGGTCTTCTTTATCCTCTTGGTCAAAAAGACCTCTTAGCCCATGTCTTTTCCACTTCCTCAACCTTTTCTTTTTTACTAACTTGAAGAAATTTCACTTTTCAAGGTAAATTTCCATTGTATCTTCTTACTACTAATTTTCTATCAACCTTTCTTCTTATTTTAATCTTTTTATTTTAATGCATTCTTTTATGTTTTTCACACTATGTTTTGATTTACAACACGACAACGTTACATGTGCACACATGTGTAAGAACAGAGAAGTCAGTGCCGTGGTGAGTAGCGACTATGACCCTTTATTATTTGGATGCCTATAGCTTATCAAAGACATTGATATGATAATAGAATCTGTAGATATTATAACACTGCAAAGTATATACAACCACTTCAAGATAAATCATGAGCAATTTATAGATGTGTGTATCTTGATGGGCACTGACTACAATAAAAAGATCACCAGAGTAGTACCCAAAACAGCCCTTAGTGAAATAAGAGCTCATGGCAAATTGGAGAACACTAAATTTTGGAAAGAAAGTAAACTTAGTATAGATAGACTAAGAAAAATATGTAACTGTTCATATTCAATACACAAGACCAGATGGTTCTCACTTGAAATATATGAACTGTTTGATATGGTAGATGGACTAGATGACTTCATTACAATTCTTTATAAAAAAAAATTTAAAAAAAACTAACTCTTGTTGTCACGAGGCTCCTAATAGCATCCGCAAAATCCTTCACCAAACATTTTTGATCCAAGAGTCGTAGTATCTAATCGATAGGATTTGATATATGGTTCTTTATGTAGTATAGATGATCTATCTCTACGTTATAAGGCCCTACTAAATACGGTGGACACATTTTGTGATCTTGAAGCTTATATTCTTTCTTGCTCTTAACAAATACAAAATCCAGTTTATCATCGGGCTTAGTATCTATCCCTAGGTATTTCAATCTATCACTATACACTAGTAAAGGTGTGCTTGCACTAGAATATCCCTTCTTCAATATCTTCGTAATTACTAGATCGTCAAATAAGACTTGATCTCTGACTAATAATATAAGCTTGTGTCTAATGAACTCTACTATATCTCCATATGGCAAGGAGTCCATTACCATCTCTATTAATGACAAATACATATCCTTCAAAAATATACAGCTGTCCCTTCTAGATACAACAACTCCCTTATAAACCACCTTTCGTTCTCTTGCTACCAGTCCTACATATCTCTTCTTTATTATTAATGAGAAGGTTTCAAACACGCTTTCAAATTCTAGTCTCACTAGAGCAAGAAACTCTTTTGGTACCTCACTAGATATAGACATAGCAAGAGACCTACATGATTCATAGTTTTGAATGGTAGGAGATGTGAACATGCACGAATCTGTATCACCGAATAAGAGACTCATTGGATATTTAGATGATATAATAATTGATGCCTTTGTCAGCATAGACCTATCCAGTGCTGTAGTTGATTTGGCATCTTCTATGAACTGTAGGTATGGAGAATTGCGAGTCCCATATGAGCCATACATAGAGTTAGCAGATATCTTCAGAGTAATTTGTCTCCTCTCAAGAACTATCTTTTCTATGCCGGTAGCACTACTAGACTGTACTTTAATCTTATTTCTTCTTACGATTAACGTTTTCAAAAGGGAGGGTACCAATCCGAAAGGTTTCTTAACAAACTTATAAGACCTCCTATCTAGATCTTGGAATGCCTTCTCCGCTTGAAGCCCCCATTCCAACTTATCTTTGCATGTCAATCGAATAAGAGGGCTAATAGTTTGAGAGTAAATTTTCATGAAGGTCTGATAGAAATTAGAAAATCCAAAAAAATATTGTACATCTCTTACAATCTTTAGAATGGCCCATTATATAACCGCCTCCACCTTCTTGAGATCCCTCATCAAACCTTCAATAGATACAATGTATCTCAAAAATTCCATCTTTGATTAATGAAATACATATTTTTCTAGCTTGGTATATAAACTTGTATCTCATAGCTTTTGTAATTCTAACTTTACATGCTCTTCATATTCTTCTAAGTTTATTGAGAAGATCAAGATATCATCAAGATAAATTACCATAAACTTATCTAGATGCTCTCAAAAGATGTCATTTATTAAATGTTGAAAGATAGCAGGTACATTTGTTAATCCAAAGGGCTTGACATTATATTCAAAATGTCTATATCTTATCCAAAATGCGGTCTTCTATTCGTCTCCTTCCTTGATCTAAACCAAGTTGTATGCTCCACAAAGATCTATCTTAGTATAGAGCTTGGCTTGGCTGAATTGTTCCAAAAGTCATGAGATTAATAATAGTGGATAACAATTCTTCATTGTTGTTGTATTGTAGTTGCATATAATATGTAAAAGCCAGTCTAAATACATAATATGTTTATAAATTCTAATATGTATTAGAATAGTTAATAAAATAAGTTAAATAGAGTTGATATAAGAAATTTTATTTTGATTTTTATTTATTTATTTTAATTATGGTATTTAAATTATATAAGATTTAAATATTTAATATGAAATCTTGAGAGGAGATTGAGGCCCAAAGATGAAAAATTAATTACTAAGAAGCTTATTTGGAGGGATGAAAGCAAGATATGAATGAATGAAGGTAAGGAGTGACGATTTTTATTTCTATTGGTGGATGGTCATGTCCAATAGGCTTTTAATAGGTTATTTGTAAAAAAAACAGGAATTTTGGTAACTTCAAATAAAACATTCAAAAATCAAATATTAGAATTTAAGATTTTATTTTTTGTACTACAATTTTAGTATAAAAATCAAAAGATTTGGAATTTTTTTAAGGGAGGAGTAGATACTTAAAATTAAGGTGTACAAATTGTATTTACTATCATTCTTTTAAAGATACAAGAAAATATACAAGAACTTTTGAAGATTGAGAGGTATAATTGGAAAGGTGATTTCAAAATCTATATTCAACATGTAAAAATTATTATATTATGAATTCAAAAGAAAAAGATATTAGAAATTGAGGATAGCAAATTGAATTCTAAGGCAATAAATAGACCATTTTATTAATAGTGATGATTTTTGCCATATCTTAAGCTCTTGGATGAATTTTTATCTAAAAATTTCTAAAAAGATAAATTATTATGTTAAAAAGCTATGAATTAAATTTTTATGGCATTTAAAATTTTAATTTATGAGATATGAAGAATTTAGCACATGGATGTCTATAAATAAGGATTTGAAGTTATTGTTAGGATTTTGGTGATATCTAAAAATTGGCAACAAATTGATAGTTGAAATTTGTTGTGGTAGTTTTTAAAAATATATCAATACTTTATATAAAATCTTAATACTTCTAGATAGTCTAATTTGAAGATATATACTATTGAAGTTGAAAAATAATCCTCTTTAGGATTAATAAAGGATTTAGTGTATTTTGCTATATTTTGAAGATTTTAGAATACTTGAGGTTTGTGTTCTTAATATAATTGCTCTTTTAAAGAATAATTTTATATAAATTTGAAATTTTTATCTATTTTGATACTTGATTGATAAATTAGTGATAATTAAGAGCCTAGTTCTTTTTAGAGGTAAACTCTTTCTATTCCAATATTGTTATCTTATTTAATCTCCGATAATCAATACACATATACAAGGAACCATCTTTTTTCTTCACAAAGCATATATGTGTACTTATTGAAGTCTTTAAATGCTTGATAAACTTCTTTGTAAGGTTTTTTTTAATATAATCTTTCAATATCAAAAGTTCATTTTGAAAAAGGTTATTAATTGGGCCAAAAGATAGTAGCATTCTTTCTTGAAGATTTATGGCATAATAGTATGGTCGATGCTTTAATAATATATCAACAATCTTCTTTTAGAAAACATCTTGAAATTTTTTATACTACTTTGGAATAATTGCTGATGAAATCATATCTTTTTTAGTTGGAGTCGCATAAATAACACATGGTGTACCTTCTTTAGCCAATCTTATAAAAGCTCTTGTTCCAACAAATAAAAGCTTATCAATTTATGACTTTTTATAAACTTTTCTTGTAAGGATTTCTATTAAAAATATCATTCTTTGCAACCTCCAAGTTATAGATGGATTGTACTTTTTCAACCAAAAAAATCCAAGAATAATAAGATTTGAAAGAGTCCTAATAATATTAAACATAATTTGGCTACTATGATCTTCAAATGCCAATTTTATAGGTGTTATTTTATAGTTGATACTATCAGAGGATAAGAATCATCCATGTATTACTTTAATATGAACATGTTTGGATTTCTATATTAAAAGAATTTTATAAAGTTTAATAAATGTCTTATCTAAAAAACAAATGACTGCCTTTAAATCAATCAAGGTGATTGCCTAAAACTTTTGAGGGCCAAAACACAAAAGAATTATAAAATAACCAGTAGATTGAGGAGAAAGAGAAGAACCTAAATAATTTTATAATATTAAATTATCTAGCTGCACAGTTGTTACTATGGCTGAACATCTTTATTTTCTTGAACAATTGTACTTTTGGTTTTGGTGATGCATTGATTTTGTTTCTTTGAACAATTACAAGACTTGTGGCTTTTCTTGTTACAATACAAGCATAGACGTTTTTCCATCCGACACTTCTTTTTTGTAGACTAAGAGGTTTGAAACATACTCCATCAAGTTGCATATCTTCTACTTCTGAATATGAATTCAGATTGCTTGCTGATATAATAAGAGTGTGTTGGACTATGTATTGTCTTACTAAAGCCTATAATCGTTGACCTTGACAACATTGAAATAGTCATTTATCATATTTTATGGCTTGATTGATGGCTTAATTGAGCGATTATAGATTTAAAAGTGATAATAATAAACCTTCATATTATTTTTTAATCTTCAATAGAATTGATTCATAAAGGCTTCTTCATTCCAATTGATGTTGCATGCTAGTTGCCTAAAATTGGATGCATAGATTGATGTAGAACACACCTTTTGTTGCAATACTTAGATCTTGATTATTGTCCAATGAGCCTTGTCATATTTTCTAAATGCTTCTACAAATGATTTTATAAAAGGTTCAAAGTTGCTTTAAATTAGTGATCTATTCTCAAACAAAAAAACAAACCATAATAATGCTTGATCTATAAATAAGGTGCCAATTAATCAAATCCATGATTTTTTTGTTGAATAAGTATTAGATTGTAGAACCATTATCAATCAAATTTAGTTGATAAACCCTCAAAACTTCAAATGTATACCATTATATTTATCCAAAAGACTAATTGAAGGCTCTTTATGTTCCTAAACAGGTGGATTTCTTTGGTGCAACATAGATAGTAATACATCCTCAAGTCCAAAAGTTGGAGGCAGGTGCAATTTAGGTTGTACTTTTCCAAATATTATGTTGTTATGAAGTTTTACAACAATCCCTTTAATTTTTGTAGTCTTAATAGATAAAGTAGTAAAAGCACTTATGATAGTGTTTAACTTGGATTCAAAAGATTTAATTATATTAATACCTTGATTTTTAGCCATTTAAAAAAAAAAAAGAATCTATAAGTATACAATATCAATTTAGAAGAAAGTAATCCGCAACCTCTAAAATGCCATAAGACCTTCAAGAAGAGAAATGATCCACTTTCTAATAAAAAAGATCTAACTTTGATATTTAAGATAATGGTAGTTTTAATAAACTATCAAAAAGACAAGAATATAGAACAAGAAACTTGAATTAGAAAGAGGTTTCTAAAAGAAATCAACAAAGACATAAATTATCTACATGAATACATGAACAACATCAAGAAAGGTGAGTTAGAACTCCAAGAGATGCATTGTCAAGATTGAAGAATTCTTTAGTCTCAACTCCAATATATATTCTTGTCTAAAAAGCTTTTTGAGCGACTCCTATCAAATTAGGAAGCTTCTCAAATAACTTCTATCAACTTGAAAGCTTTTTGAGCAGCTTCTATCAACTTGGAAACTTTTCAAGCTCCTTCTACCAACTTGGAAGCTTCTCAAGCTTCTTCCACTAACTACAAAGCTTTTCAAGATATTTCTACTAATTAGGAAGCTTCTCAAGCAACATCTATTAGCTAAAAAATCTCTAAAATATTTTAAAAGCATGTTGTTCTTGTTTTTCTCACTTACTCTATGAATACTGCCCACAATAAATCTGTAAAGGGAGATTCAAACACAGAGAGAGACTATCCGCATTGATTTAAACTATTAGGGTCACAAAACTAACTACGTATATAACATAAGAGCCCAACGCACACGTACATGCCTTTTTCTAAAATATTGCTATTGTCACGGACATAAGATTTACTCCAGTAAATTATCTAAGTAATAATAGACCAATAGAAGTAGGTAAAATAAGTTGATTTGATAATATGTCATAGAGAAGCTTCTTAGAAGCTTTATAGATGGAAAATCACCTTTATACATGTCTCTTGGTGATTGGTAGGTTAGAAACTTGGTCTATAAGGTAGCCACATGGCGCACATGTTGGTAGCTTGTAGAATAAGCTAGCCATGTGTCACACATTTTAGTAGCTTGTGGAACAAGCCAAGTACGTGGCGCACATGTGAGAAACTTGTCGTGCAAGTTTGACACGTGTCTTATAAATTAGATATGTGTATGAGGTCCTACAGAATACCGCTTTCGTGTTGCAGCACGTTTATATAGTGAAAAATATAGATAAGAGTAATTTATATTTAATACTTGGTATATTTCCAAATTAAATATTTATGCCACATGATATCGTATTAGAACATAACAACAATCAATTATCTATTGAATTAATATAGTACAAGAAAGGCCAATCATTAATTAGATAAGAAATATATTATACGCCATAGATTTAACATCCAAATCTAATTCATTGAAGGAGAATTATGAGTCATTTAATCCGGTAGCTAGTTTGATTGAATCTACTTTATCTTAGAAGGACATTGGAATTTGATTTTCTCTCTATATGCTTTTAAAATTTTTTATTAACAAGAAATATTAGATCCTCTACTATTTAAAGTTGTCTTAGATGGCCACTATATGTAAGCTTTTAAAATAGCTTATTGATTATTTTCTTATTAAACTCTACACAATACGTATTAAAAAGATATATTCTTTCTTATAGCTTAGTTGAAGTCTTAGCAAAAAAGATTTATCTACATTCTACAAGTAAAGTTTAGTTTAAATGGTATAAAATCAATCCTAACACAGTATTATTGAATAAGTGGTAATTCTAATTATAAAAGAAGATATCTAATATTATTAGAGAGACTTTTGGTTTATTTAGTATAAATTATGAAAGTTATAAGTGACAAAGAGAGCCTTAGCTATGCCTATTTTGGCCTCAACGATCACTCTCAAACCATGGCCATGCCACAAATCTTTGCTCACCTTCCCAAAATCAAAGACAATTCAAAAATCCTTATTCATCTCCTTTAAATCAAAGCCATGCCACAAACCTTTGATTCTCCTTTAAGCTATGGCTATATCCATATATTTTGTTTCTTTTTAGGGCATGGCCATAACCATACACTTTTATCCTCTTAAGCTATAGCCATGACCTAGTAATATGCTTCTTTTTAAGTCGTGGTTATAACTATGTATTTTGGCCCTTAAGCCATAGCTAATAAGCTAGTCTATATTCTTAACTATATCCTCAATAGATTAATCAAGGCATAATTTGCAATTGCATTATTGTATAATAAAATTCTT
>JAWRVF010002178.1:0-15995 GCA_036785485.1 Physcomitrellopsis africana
CATGCTCAAAATCCTGGATATGAATTTTGGGCGGAAGCTGTGGTGAATGCAGTATACACAAGGAATAGGTGCCCTACAAGTGCACTCACATCAATGACTCCACAAGAAGCTTGGAGCGGGAAGAAACCTTGTGTTTCACACATGAGGACATTTGGATGCATTGCTTATGCAAAGATACCAGATTGTATGAGGTCCAAGCTTGAGGCAAAAGGTACAAAATGTGTATTTGTTGGATATTGTGAAGGTACGAAGGCATACATGCTAATGTGTTTAGATACCAAGAAGATCATCAAAAGTCGTGATGTTGAGTTTATTGAGCATAAGAGTGCTTATGAGCATTTGGAGATGTGTCCAAGTGGGAGTAATGGTGTGTTTGTGGACACATCTTTAAATCTAGCAAAGAAAGAAGAAGAAGATGAAGACAATGAAGATAGTGGAGACATGAATGAAGGTGAAGAGCTAAAGAAGATGGAGAAGAAAGTCTCTTTGATTCCTAAGACCAACAGTGAAAGAAATGAAGATGTTCAAGATGATGATGATGAGGAGTATCAACCTTTGAGTGAGAAAAGACAAAGTTTAAGAAAGAAGAAGCTTGGAAGAGTGGTTGGAATACATGAAGGTGAATCTTCTTCAAATGAAAGGAGATATCCTATGAGGGAAAGAAGACCACTTGGTGAATGGTGGAAGAATCATATTTTTCCTCAAGTAAGTGAAGAATATGCCAATGTTGCACTCTTTGCTGATCCATTGTCTTTATGTGATGCAATGAAGTCCACTGATGCTATGAAGTGGGAGAAGACTATGGAAGAAGAATACAAATCTCTCATGGACAATAGAACATGGGAATTGACTCAACTTCCACCAAATCGATCTTCTATTGGCTGTAAGTGGGTATTTAGAACCAAAAGGGATGCAATGGGCAATGTTGTGAGATATAAGGCAAGATTAGTTGCCAAAGGATATTCACAAGTTGCTGGTGTTGATTTCAATGAGACATATGCTCCCGTGGCTAAATTCACCACTATCAGAACTATTGTGGCAATTGGGGCAGCAATGGACTTGGAGATGCATCAAATGGATGTGAAGATGGCTTTCTTGAATGGAGAGTTGGAAGAAGACATCTATATGGATCAACCTCAAGGATATGTTGAAGAAGGCAAACAACATCTTGTTTGTAAGTTGAAAAAATCATTGTATGGACTCAAGCAATCACCAAGGGCATGGTACCAACGGATTGATACATTCTTTGTGAATGAAGGGTTTGTAAGGAGTGAGGCAGATCATTCCATGTATGTGATGCAATCTCAAGAGTTCTTATTGATTGTAATCCTTTACGTTGATGATTTAATCATCTTGGCTAACAATGTGAAAAAGTTGAAATGGATGAAGGCCATATTAGAAAAAGAATTTGAAATGAGTGATTTGGGAGAACTTCACTATTGCTTAGGAGTGGAGTTCATAAGAGATCGTGAAAACAAGACCATTAAAATGAGTCAAAGCAAGTACATTGAAGAAGTGTTGAAACGATTCAACATGGAGGAGTGTAAGCCCATTGAAACACCTTTGGAGGCAAATTTGAAGTTGATGAAGCTCACGGATGAAGAGTTTGCTCAAGTTGAAGGTGAGATGCAAAGTATTCCATACAAGGCAGCAGTTGGCTCACTTATGTATGCAATGGGGGCTACAAGAGTGGATCTTGCATATGCGGTGAGTGTTGTGAGCCAACATATGTCTAAGGCTGGACCTTTGCATTGGGCCTTTGTATTGGGCAACGGTAAAGAGGATATTGAGGTACTTAAAAGGTACTAAAGACTTCAAATTATGCCTTGGTGGTAAGAACATTGATTTGCAAGGTTATTGCGATGCGGATTGGGCTGGAGATGTAAATGATAGAAGATCCACAACGGGATATGTGTTCTTTATTGGAGTGGGAGTCATTTCATGGAATTGCAAGAGACAACCTACCATTGCAAGATCAACCATGGAGGCTGAGTACATGGCAGCAAGTCATTGTGCAATGGAGGCTTGTTGGATAAGGCAACTCTTAGAAGACATTGGATTAGTGCAAACAGAAGCAACTCCAATAATGTGTGACAATCAAGGATGTCTTGCATTTGCCAAGAATCCAAAGCACCATTCAAGAACGAAGCACATTGATATTCAACATCATTTCATACGAGAGAAGATTGAAGATGGTATAATAGGTATGAAGTATTGTACTACAAAAGAGATGCTTGCTGATGTACTTACAAAGGCATTAGTGAAGGATAGACACCACGAGTTGATAAAGGCATTAGGCTTAAAAGCCTTTTGACAATTAGAAAAGTGGGAGTGTTAAAGTTTAAGAAAGAGTTACTTGGAGTTTAACCATAGTAAGTTTCTAATAGTCAAAAGTCAACTAGGGATTAAGTGGCGGCTAGGGTCTCGACAGGCGGTTAGGTTTAAGGTCTTGACAGGCGGCTGGATTTAGGGTCTCGTTAGGCGGCTGGCTTTTAGATGAATGTAGATGAAGCCTATGTACTTTGGATGAGAACTCCACTTATAAGTAAAGGGTGTTGGAAGTGAGAGCTATCTCATTCCGCACTTCTCTTTGTGTGCAACCTTGCTGATGCTAAGTGTTGTGGCTTCTAACTTCTAGTTCTTTAACAGTATTATGACAAATAGGAAAAAATGATAAATTTCATCTATTAGTTTTTCATTTAAGAAAATTTTCAACAGCCAAGATTAACTACAAGATCTATAATAAAGAACTTCTTGCAATTGTGAATTCCTTTCAAGAATAGTGTCATTATCTAGAAGGTGCTTCCAATCTAATTACTATGTATATAGTGTCGTGTGAAGTGAACTTCTATCTAGAAATACACTGGATACCTTGCTATGGAGAATTTACTTGAAAATTATTGAGAAGAGTCTAATAAGTGATTTTTTCTTCATAAAAAAGAAAAATAATATAATAATATTATAAAAGATAATTTTTTATTGATAAATCCTTTTATATTTAAGTAGGTTTATACAAAAAGGCTCAAATTACCTCAAAACCTTTCAAAATCTTATTCATCCACAAGGACTTATTTCTTTTTAAACTTTATAATTCAATAACTCTTGATTCAATCATTTAGTTTCTATAAAATTTACTTTAAAATATATATGATCTTCTTAAGTTTTATTATAGAAAAGAATCAAATATAAATTCACTTCCAATCGTCCAATATCTTAAAAATCCTAGCAGATACTTAAAACTCTAGCTCAGAGACACATGAGCACTATTTCCTTCATATCTCACAAATCCAAAATTCTAATACCACAAAAACTTTGTACATAGTCTTATGACATAAACATATATACTTCTGAAAATTTGGAGCCAAAAATCTATCAAATTATTTAAGATATAGCTCAAAACATAACCACTAATTACATGGGGTTACTTACTACCTTTAGCTTACAAGCACTAACTTCAATTTGTAATATCTCCTTTATCCTAACTTGAATTTCATCAAGCCATATATAATAAGTGTAGTCAAAAAAGTGTTCTTTCTAATCACAATTGCTGATCTTCTATTGATCTTTGTACGCATGAGTTATGACCAAAAGAATAACAGTAGGTACAATTTCAACACCTTAACTTTGAGTGCTTATATCTCTTTTGTAAAAAATCCAAATTATACAAAATTTGCACCAAAACCATATTCAAAAACCCATACTTGCTGATCCTAGCCTTTGATATTCTACTCCTCTTCAAAAAATAAACCCTAATCCCTAATAAACCCTAAAGCAACCTCCTTGAAGCCTATTGGGCATAATTATGGCCAATAGGAATAGAGACTTCTATCATCCATCTCCATTCATTCACATGGATGGCTTAACTACCTCCTTTTATACTAAAAATCCCTTTTTTATCTTTTTTCTTATAAAATTTATACAATATGTGTTCTAAACATCAAATAAAAGAAACGAACAAGATCTTAAGGATCATAAATGTCTAACAAAGGTGACTTAAGATATATAAAAGTTGTTATTAATATAAAATCAACTTCAAAAGTTACTACCAAAATGAATATAAAGTTGTATAAATCTTAATAATATCCCTTTTAAACAAATTTTTTCTAAACTAACAACCTAATCACATTTTGTAACCTATAAAAGTCCACTGATATGGCTCTCACTTAGTTGTATAATAAATTATACATTAAATATATATGTATAATTTTTTCACATAATAGTCAAATCACAACACAACAACAGATCAAAAGAACCTTAAATATTTCACATTAGTACGTATTTTAAATTATCACTAAGCTTGTTGGAGCATGTCTTTGTTAAGATTCGAATTCATTATAACTTATCAGCTAGGAAAACAACAAGGTTTGTGCAATGTCTTTTTTAGATGTTCTTATCTTGCATAAAAAAAATATATATATATATAACTTTTAATTAACAAAAGATGATCTTCTAGAAGTTAGAATAATTTCATCTTTGAGCAATGAAATCAACATTGATTATTGATTCAACTTTTTTCAACCAAGTTCAATCAAGTATAATGTTCTTAATATCATGAATTATTATTAATATTATGAATCATTCTTAATATCATTTATTTAAGTCTCACGATATTTTCTAATTTAAATTCAAAAATAATCTATTTTATTTCAAGTGACATTTATATGTTTCAAAAGACAAAGCACAACTACATGATTTTGAAGCTTGTCACAACTTCTTTCTAGAAAGATATTTTGGTTATAATAAGACTTTGGAACTAATATGAAGAGATTTTTGATGGCATCAAATGTGGAAGGCAGTTAAAGAGTTTATGTAGTCATGTGATATTTGTTCAAAATCAAAAATTCCGTACTATCAACCTTATAGATTTTTCCAATCATTATCTATATTAAAATAGCCATAGTCTTTTGTCTCTATGGATTTTATCATAGATCTATTAATTTCAAATTCATATGATTTTATATTTATAATTGTAGATTATTTTACTAAGATGGCATATTTTATATTATATACAAAATCTATTACAAGTAAAAATAATAATTAAACTCTTCCTTGATAATATCTATTGCTATCATAGATTGCTAAGGGATATTATATGAGATAGAAATGCAATTTATATCAAAATTTTAAAAAATATTTTTTAAGATATTGAAGGTGAATATAAAATTATCTTCAGCCTTCCATCTTCAAATTGATCAACAAATGAAATGGATAAATCAAGTTTTAGAATAGTATTTGAAATGTACCATCAATTATCATCAAAATGATTAGATAATTTTTTGCCATTAATAGAGTTTATTTATAATAATTTGATATATTCTTTTATTCAATAATTTATTTATTTTTATAAAATTATGATAAATTTATCCACCACTTAATACTTTTAACTTCTCAAAAGTTGATAATTTTATAACAAAAGATTTGACAAATTAATTATCAAAGCTACATACAACAATAAAGACATAATTAAAAGAAGCCCAACAATGATAAAAGACCAATGTAGATGTCTATAATAACAAACAACTTTAATTTTATATTGGTGACAAGATATGGTTACTTTATTGTAATATTAAGACTACTTGTCCTTGTAACAAGCTGGATTATTATAGGCTTGAACCATTTCTGATTTATAAATAGGTCAATCCAATTACTTATCAATTACACCTACCAAAGTCTATGAAGATCTATACTATATTCTACACATCTCTATTTAAGCCATATAAGATAGTGGATATACAAGGAAGAAGACAAATGCCGCTTTTTCTTATAAAAATAAACAATGATAAAAAATTTGAAGTAGAAGAAATCTTAGATTTGAGGCAACATCGAAATAGATTGGAATATCTTATATATTAGCATAGATAAGATATTAATGAACATACATGAGAGCCATCTAGATATCTAATAAATACATCAATCAAAAGCAATGTATTTCATCAACAACATCCATCAAAATCAAGATAAAGAAAAATCTTTATTATAAAGAAAGTAGGTTCAATGGAGATATCTTATATCATTGTTTGTTATTTCTTAGAATTTTTGGCACTAAGCAGATGAAAAATCAATAATCAAAAAATTCAACTCAAGAACTATTGTTTGTTAATTTATCAGACAAGATATTATGATTGTTACAACCTTCAAAATGGCAGAATAGAGATGAAGACCCTCAAAAATAATATGTTCTTTTTTGAATTGATGGCAAAATATAACACGTTTTGTATCATGATCTTGGAAGAAATTTTTTATGTTTAATAATATTTTTAGAAGTAAAAACTACTCTTGATAGTAATCCAAATATTTTCTCTAAAAGAAGTTATGAAGGCCTTAACAATGATCAAATATCAGGGTAGTCTTCTTGCTTTGATATAAGATACTATTGATGGTTGAAAAGACCTATTAATTACCTTCAAAAGGAACAAAGATGAAAGTGTATGGCAAATACAATTTAATGTATCTTGAACTTCTTCAATATGTAATCACTGCTTGTCGTGGAATTTGTTTTTAGAAAGAGAGATAATGTCATTAACATAAGATTTATTTTTAATAGTTATTTAAGTAACATAGATAGATATAAATAGATAAAAATAAATTAATTTGATAATATCTTATAGAAAAGCTTCCTAAAAGCTTCATAGACATGATTTCATCTTTATTTATATCTATAGGTGATTGATAGGTTAAAAAATTGGCCAATAAGTTAGCCATGTATTATATATATTGATAGCTTGTGGAACAAGCTAATTACATGGTGTATATATAAGAAACTTGTCTTATAAGTTTGATACATGTTTTACAAATTAGACATGTGGAGGTCTTATAGAACATCATTACGTAGCTCTTAAGTAGATAGTATATATAGAGATAAGAATGAAGCCTTCTTCACTTTTGTCAACACTTTTCTTGTTGTTAGTCTTATTTCAAGAGTTTCTATTCTTTATATCTTTAGCAATAGCCATTCTAATTTAATACTATTCCATCTTTGAGTGATTCTTTATTTCTTTTGAGTGACATAAGAATATTTTGATATTTTGTTGTTTATATTTTATATCCTTAACATAATTGCTAGCTATATTTTTATATATCTTATATAATAGCCATACCTACACTATCCCACTAACACTCCCATTTCCATTAAAATAAATTCTTTGTATATCTTCTACCTCAAATTTCATAATCTTAACAAAATTAATAAATTATATTTTTATTGTACTTATAAAAAAATCTCTTGTTAAAAGATGAATCATCTCTTGCAACTACAAAAGTAAACACCCCTATTATTGAGTCTCATACTATATTATCAATCTTATGTTTTTTTTGTTGTTATTGCAATCTTTGTCAAATAAAATTTGAATCTAGCAAAATTTTAATATGTATAAAATCTAAAAAAAATTAATATCTTTAATGGTCTTTTGTCTATATAGAACTAGAATTAAAAGTCCACCTTCAATCTCAAGTTCCATTATATTAATCTACATCCAATGTAATCCAACCACCTTAGATTCTAAATACATTGCTTTCTTGACTATTCTTCTTCTACCAATACAATGCACTTACTACCAACTTCTTTCCAAAGAAGTAAGCACATCACTACAAGAATCTTCATCAAAGTTTCTTTTTCATTAACAATTATTTCTATTCTACGACCAATAAAATCTTTCTAACTCAATCTAGTATAATTTCATCTTTGAGCCCTTAAATTCCTCATAATCCAATATTGTTGTCAAATCCCTAAATCTATTAACTTCATGCATTTTATAATTTAACAATACCATTACTATTGCAGTAGAAGTACTTAAAATCTTCTATTTTTTTTAATGTCTTTAGACTTTTTTGCTAGCAAATAATATAATAAATTTGTTTTAATATTTTAAAAAATTAAAACAAAATAAAGATAAAAAAATCTTTATTTCTTTTCAATAAAATAAAAATAAAAATCTTTATTTCTTCTTAAAAGAATAAAAATATATACATTCTTTGAATATAAAAAATCATCTCAACAAAAAAAACAAAACAAAACAAAACAAAATAAAATAAAAAATAATAATAATAATAAAAATAGATAGTGAATTCTCTTTCATAATTCACATTGGCAGTTGCATTTATTGAAGTCGGTCTTTTTTTATTTCTTGTTTTAAAATTAGTATCTATATAAATAATTTATTTATATTATAAATATATATATTATATTGATATCTTTTTAATATCTTTAAAATATTCTAAAATCTTTAACTTGATACTTTAAAATCTTTGATTTGATATCTTAGAAAGATTCTCTTTTATAATATAATTACTAAATTAGTTCTTTCTAATCTCTTTTCACACAATTATTTAATAAACTAGTCTACTTTAATCCTCTTTTTACACCATCAAACTATCAACAAATACTTCTTTTTTAATTAATTTGTATTACATATAATATCTAAATAATATTTTTGATTCTTCTTTTAAATAATATTAATTATTTTCTTCAACTAAATATCTATTCTATGACTTTTTACAAAACAAAATATTTATACTACAACACCAACTTGTAGTTTAACTTTATAATATTCTTCTTTTTTATCTTGGTATTTTTGCTTTATTTTTGTATATCCTAAAAATAATTTATTCTTCTATAAAATATTAATTGCTTATGGTATTTTTTCCAAAGCTATTCAAAGATAGAATTATTAGTTGTGACCATAAATATCTATTTTCTTTATATACATTAATACATTATCTTTTCTCTTCAAACATACAACTAATATTCAAAACCTTTAAAGTATTACATATTACATCATTTTTTAATTGCATTCACTTTTTTTTTACATCATAGATTTTTTTCCTAAACTTCAACCAATCCAATATTTTATATTTCTAAAATAATAATGTCTTTAATTTGGTCTATCAATGCAAAGCAATATCATAATCTAAACAATATACATTAATTGCCACTAATTCCATCTCTTTAATTCTAACTCCTATCACCAATTCTTATTGATCTTTGTACAAAATTTTGAATGTATCTTGCTTGTTTGATTTAAAAACTCATCTCAAGCTTATTTATAAGTTATATTCAACCATCAACCACAATCAACTCAATTCTATGTTTTTATAGCCATGCCTTGTCTCTTGGCTTTAAAAATATAAAATTCTTATAAGTTTAAAATAATTAAATCATAAAAATATTTATATATAAAAATCTATATATATAATTTATAACAAACTTATATCTAAAGTACAATGTACATATATACACAAATCAAGGCTTAGATTGAAAAATTTGTAATTATAAGATAATATTTATTTTATCTTATAAACAAAGTGTACATCTTAAAAATAAAAAATATATAGAAGAAAAGAAAAAAAACAACAAGAGAGAGCCATAAATTTTCATCTTAGATACAATAGGAAATTTCTTTTTTAAATCTAATATAAGTTATTGATACCTTCAAAAATTCTAGTTAATATTCTAAAATATCTCAATTGATATTCTAAAATATTTAAATTAATGCTTTAAAATCTTCTAATGGATACCTTAAAATCTTTGAATTGATGTCAAGGACATACTTATCAAAACCTTCTAGAATATTCTAAAAGGTTCTCAAAACTCTCTAGAACCTTCCAGAGCCTTCTAACATCTTCCTAATTGGTAGAAGTTGCTTGAGAAGCTTCTTAGTTGGTGGAAGTTGCTTGAGAAGCTCCCTAGTTGGTGAAAGCTGCTTGAGAAGCTTCCTAGGTAGGAGTATATATTAGAGTCGAGGCTAAAGAGTTCTTCAGTCTCGACAATACATCTCTTGGAGCTCTAGCTCACCTCTCTGGTGTTATTCTTGTACTCATCTGATTAATCTAGTTCTTAACAATTCTTCTTAAATTTCTTGTTTAGACTTTTAGTCTATATTCTGCGTCTGTGATAATTTGTCGAGATTGCTCTCATCTTAGATATCAGAGCTAATTCCTTTGTATTGGAGTGTGGATTACCTTTCTTCTTGAAGGTATACTAGTGTTTTAGGGGTTGCAAATTATCTTCCTCTAAACTGATATCTTTTCCATTATAATATTAGAGTCTTATTCTTCTTGGAGAGAGTGGATTATCCCTCTTCTTAAAGGTCTTAAGGCATTTTAGAGGTTGCAGAGTACCCTTTTCTAAACCAATATTTCCTCCTTGTAGAAACAATTACTTCCTTTCTCTTAGAATGGCCAAAGGTGTCACAGATACAAATTATAGACTTGATGTCTAAACAAGAAGTTCAAGAAGAATTAGCAGGAACTGGATTAATATCATGGACACAGAATATAGATTTGAAGTCTAAACAAGAAGTTCAAAAAGAACTGGCAGGAACTGGATTAATCAGATGAGTACAAAAATAGCGCGGAGAAGTGGTAAG
This sequence comes from Physcomitrellopsis africana, assembly GCA_036785485.1. NCBI lineage: Eukaryota > Viridiplantae > Streptophyta > Bryopsida > Funariales > Funariaceae > Physcomitrellopsis > Physcomitrellopsis africana. Next base: position 10,365 of record JAWRVF010002178.1, read on the forward strand.
AACCAATCGGGCGAAAAACTCGATACTGAAACTCTCCAAGCATTTCAACCATGAAATGGCTGGAAGATTCTGAAATTGATGAAAACTTGTAGAATGTTTCTGAGAAAATTCTAACTGAAATATGTCCTTGACATCCCCTCCTCCTCTAGCTTTGAGGTCTCTGAGAAGCCATTTGAGATGTATACTCACAAACGTAGGAAATCAAAAATTTGTCACATAGTCTCTGTAATATACTCCAGCTGTCGTTCACGAGGTAGATGATTCATGGGTCCTTGTAGCCACCAATAATGACCAATACCTTCTACTTGAGACCATGCTTGAACTTCTGTATCTTCATTGTGGAAACGACCTGAAAATATCGCTTCGCTACTACTTGCATGAGCTGGTTCAACTTCAAAGACAATTACAAGTGACTTGCTGCTTGGTATTCTTTGACGTCTTCTTGGCTCTTCTAATTCTTCATCTTGAGGTCAACGTCGTGAGCTATTCGGTTGAGATGGTACCACTAGTATAATATCTACATTCTCACTAGCCATATCTAAATACACCTTGATATTAGTTATCTTGATACTACGAAATATAACAAGTTATGTTTTGATGAGACTTGGATCCCTTTTCTATTCATTTCTTCAGAGAAGGCTTCATCTTCACGCTTCATTAATAACTAGCTTTTGGTTTATTAGGATATCGTTGATGGAATTCCCGTACCTTTTGTGACGCATTGGCAAGATTTTTGGCTGGTTCCCATGTTCTTTCATTAATATCGTAGCCGCTCCAATGCACAAAGTAATCTAATTTATTCCATCTTTGCCGTGAATCTAGTATCCTTTCTACCTCATATTCTTTGTTGTTTTCAATTTCTATATTAGGTGGCAGACATTACAATCTTCCAGGAAAAGACGATTTCCGATAAGGCTCTAATAAAGAAATATGAAAGATAAGGTGTATCTTTATAGCAGCTGGTATTTCTAAGCGGTATGCCACAGGATTGATCTGCTTCTGGATAACAAATGGTCCCAATCTCTGATAGTCCAACTTATCACATGGCTGCTTGGTCTTGATATTTCGTCGAAGCAGCCATATTTTATCTCCAATCTTGAAATTAGGTGCCTGATTCTAAAATTTATCCGCGGATGCTTTGTAAGACTCTTGGACATTTGCAATTGAAGCTTCAATGTGGTTTGAAGCTCCGATAGCTGCTGCACCAATCCTTCAACTGCTGGGTTGTTATTCGCTGACGGACTCAATAGATCAAGCTTTGGATGGTATCCATAGTTAGAAAAGAATGGTGTTTTCTGAGTCGACCCATGAAGGGTGTTGTTATATGCAAACTCGGCTAGCGGTAGATATGCAGTCCAATCATCTTGTTGATAGTTGATGCTGCATCGTAAATACTGTTCCAAAACTTGATTCACTCGTTCCGTTTGGCCGTCAGTTTGAGGATGGAATGCTGAAGAAAGCTTGATGTCCACCTTCAATATTTTAAAAAAAGATCTCCAAAACTTTGATACAAATTAGATTCTTTGATCCGACACAATATCATCTGGTAGACCATGATATCGATACACATTATCAAAGAAGAGCCTTGCTGTATCTTTGCTTGACGATGTCTTCTTGCAAGGGATAAAATGTGCCATCTTCATAAGTTGATCCACCACAACAAAGATGTTGTCAAATGAATTTGATGGTGGCAGATCTGTAATAAAGTCTATGGAAACTGAAGACCATAGACGTCATGGAATGGACAATGGCTGTAGCAGTCCATAAGGGCGATGTCGAGGATTCTTGGATCTTGAACAAATGTCATAAGAGAGGATAAAATCTTTCACATCCTTCCACATTTGGGGCCACCAGAAATCTCAAGAAATGAGTTCCAAGGTCTTGTTGAATTTGAAATGTCCCGCAGTTGGAAAGTCATGACGAGATTGAAGGACTCGAAGTTGTGTTGGCCCTTTTGGGATATACAGTCGCTCTTCAAAGTATAAGAGATCTCCTTCAATCTTGAACTTGTCATCATTGATACGCTGCTTAATATCAAGGACTATTGAATCTTCAATGGTCGCCGCACGTATCTAGTTGAAGAAGTCAGCATGAATTGGCACCACAGCAGCACAAATCTTGAATTGCTCTAGCTTTAATAATGTCGTACACTGCTGATCAAGCGCTGCTTCTCCAATCTTCGGTGCAAGATATGATCTTCTTGATAAGGCATCGGATAGTCCTTGCTGCTTTCCAAGCCGATAAGTAATAACGAAGTCAAATCTAGATAGTGACATATTCCATTGAGCTTGACGATGGTTTAGAACCCGAGCAGACATGAAATATTCTAGATTCTTGTAATCCGTATATACGGTCACCGGATGCGCAGCTCCTTCGAGGAAGTGACGCCACTCTTGGAAAGAATCCACTATAGCAAGGAGTTCTTTATCATGAATCTCGTAGTTGATCTCAACCGCAGAAAACTTCCGTGAATAGAATGCAACCAGATGAAACTTATTGTCGATGCCCATCTGTGAAAGTACGGCTCTTAAAGCAAAATCCAAAGCATCAGTTTCCAAATAGAAAGCCTTTGCAAAGTTTGGGTGTACCAAGATTGGAGCCATAGTAAATGCTGTTTTAAGATTTTGAAATACTTTTTTCGCTAGAGGTCCCCATTCCAGCTTATCCTTACATGTTAATCGAGTGAGTGGAGCAGCAACTTGAGAATAATTTTTGATAAAGATCCAATAGAAGTTAGCAAAGCCGAGAAAACATTGTACGTCTCTAACCGTCTTTGGAATTTCCCAGGACATAATTGCTTCCACCTTCTTGGGATCCATCTTCAAGCTTTCCGTAGTTGCAAAAAATCCTAAAAACTCCATCTCAATTTGGTGAAATAAGCACTTCTCTAACTTGGCGTAGAATCCTCGCTTGCGTAGTTTTTCGAGTATCAAACAAACATGCTTCTTATGCTTTTTTTCATTCTCAAAAAATATCAAGATATCATCCAGATAAATGACAACAAAATCGTCTAGATATTCTTAAAAAATATCATTCATCATGTGTTGAAAAAATGCCAGAGCATTGTAAGACCAAATGGCATGACATTATATTCAAAATGATCATACCTTGTACGAAAAGCTGTCTTCCATTCGTCTCCTTCTTTGATTCGCACAAGGTTGTAAGCTCCCCTGAGATCAATCTTTGTAAAGATCTTTGCACATCCAAGTTGTTCTAGAAGACTAGAGATCAAAGATAATGGATAGCGATTCTTCTTTGTCACCTTATTGAGACCTCGATAGTCCATGCACATCCGTAGTGAGCCATCCTTCTTCTTCACAAATAAAATTGGTGCCCCAGCTGGCAATTTTGAATGACAAATGAAGTTCTTGGCTAGGTTCTAGTCAATGTATTTCCGCAACTCAGCCAACTCCATCTACGATAGGTTGTAGATTGGGCCAAAAGGCGGTTGTGCTCCTTCTTGCAATTCTATGGCACAATCATATGGTCGATGTTTTGGTAGCATGTCAGCATTCTTCTTTTGGAACACGTCTTGAAAATCCTTGTATTGTTCTGATATTCCTGCTATTGAAATCTGCACTCCACCAGTTGGAGCCGCATAAATGACCAATGGTATGCCTTCCTTGCACAATCTTACAAACGTTCTTGCTCCAATGATTAAGGATTTTTTGATTTGGGATCTTCTTGCAAGCTTGTCCTCAGGTTGTTCTATGGGAAATGTTATCCTTCGCAACTTCCAATCTATGGATGGATTATATTTTTCTAACCAAGAAAGACCAAGAATAATAGGATTTGACGGGGTGCTAATAATGTTGAAAATAATATAACTACTGTGGTCTTTAAATGTCACTTCTATAGGTTTTGATTCATGGGTGACACTACTAGATAATAAAAGTCGTCCATCTATTACTTCTATGTGAACAAGTTTGAATTTTTGTACTAGGAGAATTTTGTGATGCTTAGCAAATTTTTGATCTAAAAAATAAGCAGATGCTCCTGAATCTAATAAGGCTAAGGTTTTTAGTTTTTGAGGACCAAAACACAAAAGAATTGTAAAACAACGGGCAGGTTGAGTAGAAAGAGAAGAACTTGGTTTTGATTTGTCCAGCCGCACAATTCCTATTGTCGCTGGGCATCCTCGTTTTCTTGAACAAACGCACCTCTATTCTTGATGATCTGTCCATTTTGCTTCTTTAGACAGTTTTCAGCTCTATGGCCTTTTCCACCACAATAAAAGTACAAATCTTTCTCCATACGTTGTTTCTTTTCTTCTGGAGTAAGGGATTTGACACGTACCGCATCAATCTGCATGTCCTTTGTCTCTACTTGTGTATTTAGGCTACTTGCCGATATAATTGCGCCATGATGACTTGTATATTGTCTAGAGCGTTGGTCTTGGTGACGTTGAAATAGGCAGTTATCACACTTTATAGCTTGACTAATGGCTTTGTTGAGCGTTCGTGGATCAGGAAGAGATAACAACAAATCCTTCAAGTTGTCCCTTAGATTCCAATAGAATTGGCTCATCAATGCTTCTTCATCCCAGTTGATGTCGCATGCCAATTGCTTGAAATCCGATGCATAGACTGATGTAGAGCGAGTCCCTTGTCATAGCGATCGAATTTTTGTTATAGCCCACCAAGCCTTGTCATGCTTGCCAAATGCTTTCGCAAATGCCTCCAAAAAAGTCTCAAAGTTGTTCAAAATCAGTGATCCTTTTTCAAATAGAGGAGCAAACCACGATAAAGCTTGTCCCGTAAGCAAAGTTCCAACCAATTCAACGCGTGATTCCTCCGTCTGATAACGTTTGGATTATAGAGCTGTTATTAACTTGATTTGATTGATGAAACCTCGAAACTTGTAGCGTGTGCCATCAAACTTGTCTAGAAGGATAATACGAGGTTCCTTTCATTGTGGAAGTAATAGTTCTCGTTGAACCACACGTAAAACCGCTTCTTCTGGTGCAGAAACTCGAGGCTGATGAAGCCCAGATTGTGCTATTTCAGATCCTCCATCATTATGAAGTCTTGTAAAGATTCTTTCCATCACCATAGTTCTCTGTGATAACGTAGCAAGAGCATTCATAATGGCATCGATCTTGGACTCCAAACTTTCACTCATATTAATGTCTTGACCTCTAACCATTCTAAGAGAAAAGAAGTAATTATTTCTACAAAGAGAAAATATTGGTTTAGAGGAGGGTACTCCGCAACCTCTAAAACGCCTTAAGACCTTCAAGAAGAGGGGTAATCCACTCTCTCCAAGAAGAATAAGACTCCAATATTATGACAAAAAAGATATCAGTTTAGAGGAGGGTAATCCGCTGTCGTACTGTAATTACTTACAGTATGTAAAAATTAGTTAAATTATATTATATGTTTATGAATCTAGATGTGTGTTAGAATGGTTAGTAAGTTAAATTAAAAATGGTTGATAGAAGAAACTTTATTTTATTTTATTTTACCTATTTAGTTATGATATTTAAAAATTATAAGATGTAAATGTTTAGTATGAAGCCTTGAGAGAAGGTGGGGACTTAAGGATGAAAATTTAAGCTAGTAGGAAGCTAATTGGGAGGATGAAATCAAGCCATGGTTGGATGAAGGCAAGGAATAGGGAACTTCATCCCTA
>JAWRVF010002179.1:0-15994 GCA_036785485.1 Physcomitrellopsis africana
TTGGGTTGTAGAGCTATTATTAATTTGATTTGATTGATGAAACCTCAAAACTTGGAGCGTGTGCCATCAAACTTGTCTGGAAGGCTAATTTGAAGTTCCTTTCGTTGTGGAAGTAATGGTTCTCGTTGAATACCGCGTAAAAACTGCTTCTTCTAATTACAAAAAGCTTCGAGGTAGTGAAGCCAGTTATTGATACAGTCTTTCCATTATTATGAAGTGTGCCAGCTATTCCATCCAGCATCGTGATTCTGCGTGATAATGTAGCAAGAGCATTCATAATGGCATCCGTCTTGAACTCCAAACTTTCTCTCATATTAATGTCTTGACCTCCAACCATTCTAACAAAAAAGAAGTAATTGTTTCTACAACGAGGAAATATTGGTTTAGAAGAGGGTACTCCGCAACCTCTAAAACGCTTTAAGACCTTCAAAAAGAGGGATAATCCACTCTCTCCAAGAAGAATAAGACTCCAATATTATGACAAAAAGATATCAGTTTAGAGGAGGGTAATCCGCAACCTCTAAAATACTAGTATACCTTCAAGAAGAGGATAGTCGCCTCAAAGAAGGGCCAGCTTTGATATCCAGTGAGTAGTCGCGTATTTATCAGACGAGAATATAGATTTGAAATTACAGCGAAGTTCGAGAAAAATGGCGCATTTGGATTAATCAGATGAGTATAAAAATAACACCAGAGAGGTGAGCTAGAGCTCCAAGAGATGTGTTGTCGAGACTAGAGAACTCTTCAGCCTCGACTGCAATATATACTCCTACCTAGGAAGCTTCTCAAGCAACTTCTTCCAACTAGGGAGCTTCTCAAGCAACTTCTACTAACTAGGAAGATATTAGAAGGCTCTGGAAGGTTCTAGAAAGTTCTAGGAAACTTCTAGAATATTTTAGAAGGTTCTAATAAGTATGTCCTTGACACTAGGATGATATTAGAAGGCTCTGGAAGGTTTTAGAGAGTTCTAGGAAATTTCTAGACTGTTCTAGAAGGTTCTAACAAGTATGACCTTGACAAAATCAAATATTGCTAGAAGAACTATTTCACCACCAGCTCCAGTTGAAGTCAATCAAGAGATTGAATACGAGGTGGATGAAATATTAGATTCACGTATAAGACATGGATGATTGAAATACTTCAACCATTGGAAGGACTACGGAGTTAGCGAAAGAACATGGGAACCCTCAAATAACTTTAAGAATGCACCTAAGAAGGTTTGCTAATTCTATCAATAATATCCTAATAAACCTAGATTCAATGGTCATTGAAGATTTTGTGGACAATAATATCTCTTGGCTTCTAAATGACGCTTTTTATCAACAACAAAAGACCACTATTAAAAGGGAAGAGCCACGCCAAGACCTGCACTTGTATTTTCCTAGGATAAAATAGATCTTGCTAGAAGTTTATTAGTTATCATGTCAAATCTTTGCATTTCAAGGGAATTACAGGAACAAGAGCCAAAAGACTCTTCTGGCATACAAGCGGCTAGGGAATCATTGCAACTTTCACAATCTGCTAGGTTTGAAGAACATGGACAAGATGAAGAAGGAGTATCCCAACGTCAAGTAAGGCCATGCTTGGAGTCTTTGGAGATATGGCCTCATCACAAAAATCTTGATTCAAATGCCCGAGCTTTGATAATACTCCTCGAAGTTGGAAGGGTGATTCCAAGTAGATTAGAAATTATGTTCGGAGGATGTTTTGAAGGTCGCAACGAAGAACAAATTCTTGAATGGGATGTTGGTCTAACAAAGGTTATATCTGGAGGTCATCAACGCCATCTCAAGGATCTTGTTGAACCGATAACCAATGCACAAAAGACGGAATATATTGCTTTTCTACTCCGACGAATTCTAGAATTTTTACGCATATGATTTCATTATCAAATTGCTTCAGCTTCTTGTGAAACTTGTTGCTAGAAGGAAAGATGATGTCACGAACATACTTTAAGCCACTACTAAAAACTTTTTGTAATCTTTTAGAACCTTCTAGAATCTTTTTCAACCTTCCAAGACCTCCTGTAGACTTTTTAGAGTCTTCCAAAATCTTCCTCAAACTTCTAAAATATTCTAAGATACTCTTAGGACCCTCTAGAATCTTCTTCAACCTTCTAAGATTCCTCGTAGACTTTTTAGAGTCTTCCAAAATCTTCCTCAAGCTTCTAGAATATTCTAAGATACTCTTAGAAGGTCCAATAGGACATAAGGCCTCATAGTATAAATAAGAGGCAAGATTGAGGAGCACCTCAGTCTTGCCAATACAAGTCTTGGAGTAATCCAGAGTATTGCCTTATTCTTGATATTAATCCAATTTCTTATTCTTGATCTAGTTCTTGTTCTTGTCCATCCAATTCTTTTTTCTTGAAGCTATTCTGGTTTTGATTTCTTCTCCTTAATTCTTTGCTAATCTGCTAACTTGCATCCTTGACAATTAATAGTAAACATGGATGGACGAGAAGTTCAACACATAATTCAAAAGGAATTCAAATCCTAAAATAAATCCTAAATAAATCCTAATTAACTTTGATTAAATCCTAATCAACTTTGATTAAATCCTAACAAATCCTAAAATAAATCCTAAATAAATTATAATCAACCCTGATCAAATCCTAACAAATTCTAAAATAAATCCGGACTAAATCCTAATCAATCTTAATCAAATCCTAACAAATTTTAAAATAAATCCTAATTAAATCCTAACAAATCCTAAAAAAAATCCTAACTAAATTCAATTCTAGATCCTAATTCAACTCTAATCAAGTCCTAAATCCTAAATCCTAAACCAAATCCTAACCAAATCTTAAACCAAATTTTAACCAATTCAAATCAATCCTAGGAAAAATTAGAACCTCAATATCTATCAATTAGACTGTTGATCTTATTTAAAACTTTGTACACCTTTCAACCTCTTGGTCAACAATAAGCATAACAAATTTGAAAGAAATCAAACTTACCAAATAGAAGAAAAATCCTAAAAACTCCTTGGATGTTGGCCGACCTCCTTCTCCAACCTTGATGCTGATCTTTTAGTGCTAATTTCTCCCTTCTTTACCATTCAATCAGTCTCAAATCTCTCATATGTGTAGAAAAACAAGTCTACTATCCATACGCACAAATTTTATTCTAATCCAACTAGCAGATTGCTCAAGATCTCAAAAATCCCAACTGACCTTCAAAGCTTAATTCCTGAGATCATGACCAACTCAAATCACTTCCAACTAATGCTCAAAAAAAGATTCTCTTGCCTCCTCTCTAATCCCACCTTCCAATCTGCAAAAAATCCCTCAACCTGCCATAGGCATGTGGTTTTGTGCCTCGAGGTCAGATTCTGACCCCGGCTCATAATTGGTTCCTCTCCAGGTATCTATTTTGAGATTTTTGTAGTAAATTTTTCTAAAACCTCTTCTTAATTCCCTCTTATATATGCCTATATCTTTTTATTTTTTAATCTACTTTATTTTGCCTTACTTATGGCCCTACAAAGTAAATAGAAGCTCATTTATAAAAAAAGCAGCATTAACATCCATTAGTTTTATTCCCTTTTTACTATTATCTATTTTTTTTAAGATAATTTTTTACAATATTTTGAACTAAGATCTTCTATAATATATTATTTCCACACTCTTTTACCTAATAGTTGAGTAACATCACCACATCCACCTTCCTTGAAACTATACATGTGCCAAGTTTGTTATTTTATCTATGAGGGGTATCAAGCTATCAAAAACGTCTGAAGATATCAATAACAAGTCCTTTTTTGAGTAGAAGAGACAAGAAATAACATTGCTGCAGAAGAGAGTATAGAAGCTTGTCATGTATGTAAGAGCAAAAAGATTGTATCTACAGGCATCCACAAGGGACCAGCCGATGAAAGAATGACTACAATATTTGAGTGCTCTAATTACTACCATAAATATCGAGCATAAAAAGTTTTTTATATCTGGCTATTGTCTGAGTTATTCTTTCCATTGTCGTGGTAGAGAGAATCTGCCTCAAAAAAGCACTGGGCTTCTGGCTGCAACTAAATACTCAATCAAGATCCAAAATTATAAAACCCTCAAAATTTTATAAAAGTTTTTCTTTTAGGGATATTACACCCAAAACATAAGCCTTATTTTACAAAAACACTCAACTATATCAAAATACTCTAAACCCTCATTCACCCGTAGGAGGGGAATTTTTCTCAAATTTCATTTATCTATAACTCTTAATCTAACCGTTCAAATTTGCTAAAATTTCACATGAAGTACTGATGTGCTTTTAAAAACTAGTACAACAAATTTCAACTCTTGATTCTTTATCGATCTTTAGATATCGTAAAAACCCTAATAATAGCTTTAAACACTTGTTTACAAACACCTAAGTACTAAATTCTTCATGTCTCATAAATCCAATGTCCAAATGCTATGAAACTTTGATGTATAGCTTTTTAGCACAAAGATTTACCTTCTTGAAAATTTTTAGACAAAAATTCGTCCAGAAACTTAAAATATGGCAAAACCCATTACTATAAATAAACGGCATACTGACTACCTTGGAATTCAAATTGCTATCTTTGACTCCCAATATCTCCTTTTTTAAAACTTCTACTATAGAAATTCTTCCATATTAGGTGTAGAACTTGAAATTACCTCTCCAGTCGCACCTCCCGATCTTCAAAAGCTCTCATACAACTCCTCTAATCTTCAAAAGAGTGACAGTAGGTACAAATTGCACACCTTAACTTCAAGCGCCTACTTCTCCTTCATAAAAACTCCAAATCTCTCAATGAAGAACTTCACCCCTTATCTTCATTCATCCTCACTTTGTCTTCATCCTTCCAAATAGGCCTCTTAGTAGTTTAATTCTTCTTCTTTGGAACCCAATTGCCTCTCAAGGCTTTATACTAAATATTTAGATTCTATATAATTTAAAAGCCATAACCAAACTAAGTAAAAATCTAAACCATTTTTATTACAATTCCCTTTAATTTATTTCTTGTCGTTTTCTTTCGCATCTAATTTATAAGCATATTATGCATTTTAGTGGATTTTACATATTATGTGATGCAGTCTGTCACTGTAATAAAATTATATGATATATTAGCCGTCTCTTCTGATTATTGTATTGATATTACATCTTACGTTATTTAGAGCATCTCTATATGTATCTGACGTGTTAATACCAGTGTTATTAATATTTCTTTACTTCTTGACAATGAAATATTCTATGGGATTGAGACGAGTATGAAGCTTGTGGCAGCCTCGTCCTTGGCGAAACTTTAATAGCAATTGCATCCTCTTGTATTCCATATGATCTGGCGACATCGTCTTTTAATCTCTCTCTCTTCTAATCCATTGCTGACCTACTAATGATACTATCTGTCCCAAGTTGACCAGGCTTCCTTTAGACTCACTCTCTGTGATTGTAAGCAATGAATTATCACTACTGAGAGATTGCTTTATTATTCTCTGGCTTTTGTTTCTGAGATTGTTAAGAACAGTGCATATATCCTCATCATCTTCATCCACATTAGGTATGTTAATGATTCCTACATCACATATACAATCATCATATCCTACACTCAGCCCCTCTTCAAGAAGCCATCTGTCCACGATCTTTTGCAATAATTCAAGAAATGGTAGAACATCCTCTTTGCTACCATTTATAGAGACATTTAGTATTATACCTTTTATCTCACTAGATGTAACAGAAGAAGATAATAGTCTCTTTTTACCTCTTATTATTTGCACAAGAGAGAATATAAGATCCCTCAAGGTGTGTATGTTAGTATTGTCGACATCAAGACTAGATATTACAAGATAGTCATGGAGTGTTGATCTCTTTAGTACCTTATTTATCTTATGTATCATGAAGGATCCTGTAACTGTGTCCTGTATTGCATGTATTACGAGCATGGAGTTTTGGGGTGATAGTATGTACTTATCGACAGCTAAAAGCATTCCACACTCTGCCTTTGATGGATAAGAAGAAGTACAAAATATATTCATCTCATCTCCATCAAAGTCTGTATTAAATGCTGGACAAATGAATGAATTAATTCTTATTGTATAGGAATCTGCCATTACTCTTGCTTTAAAAGCTCATGTGAGCGTTCTCTAAAAGGCATTTGTTTGTTGGCTATAGTCTCATCGCTTTTGCGCTTTATATTATTGGAGAATGTCTCAGGTATATCTACCTCATTAATGCTCAGATTTGGATCTGGAGTTATCACGGCTCTTGCACAGTACTTGTTTCTCTTATTTAGAATGTACTTTTTGAATGTACTATTTTTTCTAGATATTTTGCTTGTTAAAGACTCGTCATCTATTGCTTGAACGTCCTTGCCTATTATTCTACAGTAGTCCTTATAGATAGCAGGCGCATTGTTGTTGTTTCTTAGAATGGAGTTGTAGAGTCTATATAGACTATCATTGGGACCCAATGATAGTCTAATGCAGTTTGGAGCAATAAGTATAGAGTCTATTACAAAGTCCTTGGGATTAGAAGACTCATAGTCTAGAGTATGCAATTGCTCAGGAGTTAGAGTACAGAACATGCTCTTTATAGTAGAAGATGATACAATATAACCTAGTTCCTTCTTATCAATAAGACACATTTTTTTAGGATCAAACCTATATATTCTTGCATGATCACTACATTTATTACATATCCTTCTTTGCTTAACTTTTGTAATAGAGTCGAACGACGTGCACTTGGAGCATATCATATCTGCAGTTCTTATTATGTCTTTTAAGCACAAAGGATTAAAGATAGATGTACCGTATTATAGTCCCGTATCTACGGACAATTCTTTTTGGATACGAAACACGTTATTTATGATAAAGTCTTAGTCCTAGAAACCTTTAGATTACTCTAGTTTCTCAAGTGCAAGATGAGATTCATAAAGTTCATAAAATTGAAGAATTTATATAAAAACATACTTTATTAACCCTAACATATTCTGCCTTTAGAAACCCGCCTTCAATTTTGCTCATAAATCCTAGGATATCACATCAATTGAAGCAAAATTTGGACACAAGGTACTTAAGAGAGTAAAGAAGCAAATCCCATAAACCTTTTGATTATAGCTCATGTGATTAGAGAGAACCATGTTGTCAAAGTAATCCCTCCATGCTGCCTTTGATTCTAGACCCGCTTTGCTTCACACCTTCATTGCTCTTCATTAAAGAAGATCTAAGTGCTGAAATTTGGTAGGCTTATAGCTTATCTCATGTTGTAAACACCCTCCAAATATTGCTCCAAAAGTCTTCTCCAAACTTGAGTTATAGGTTCCATCTTTCTTCTTTAATTTTGCCTTCCAACAACTCTAGATTCGACCACAATTTTCCTCATAACTCCTCAAATATAACTCTAATAGTAATTAGTTTTTTACATAATTTAATAAACTTATATATCTACAAATCTCAAAAAAATTTACTCAAAATACTACTCTGATCACAAAGATATGCTCCCTCAAACTTCACTGATTTGGAGATAGACCCCTGTCACTTTGAAAGAATATAACATTTTATTTATAAGACTAATGAGTATCAAACTTGCACTCATCTCTTCCTTAACTTACATAGATCATGTCTATCAAATTTCACACTCAAATTTGTCTCCTAACTCCCTTTATACTCCAAAAAAATCCACAGACATGCACTACCCATACAAACCTTCAACCCTACCTTCACTCTATTTCTCTTTTCATTCAAACCGGTTACAATTTCACTCATAACTCTTTGCTCAAAGGTCATATTGACTTGAGATTTTGACACAAAGTATTTAACTCTATAAGGAATAAAAACCTAACAAATTTTGCTACTAAAGTCTAAGTGATTTCCAAGAACCAAGGCCCGAAATTTAGTAACCCTCACTACCCTAGTCTTAAAGACCTGCAACTTTCATGACTCATATCTCCCTTGATACTTAATCAAAAGACATGAGAATTATCTCTATAAATTTTTTATCTTGTCTACTACAGACCTACAAAAATTCGCAATTAAAATCCTCTCCAAGCTTCCTCTATACACAAAAACATACACTGCCTATCAAAATAAACCCTATGCCTTCCAAAAAAACTCTTCTCCTTCTTCTTCTTCACGACCCTTCCTTGTCATCTCCCTCCTAGTTTTCCTTATCTTCTTGGTCAAAAAGACCTCTTAGCCCATGTCTTTTTCACTTCCTCAATCTTTTCCTTTGGACTAACTTGAAGAAATTTCACTTTTCAAGGTAAATTTCCATTGTATCTTCTTACTACTAATTTTCTATCAACCTTTCTTCTAATCTTAATCTTTTTATTTTAATACATTCTTTTATGTTTTTCACACTATGTTTTGATTTATAATACGACAATGTTGAACAGTACACAGATACTCCTATTCCCAAAGTAGGAGAATTGATGTCATTGTTTTTGATCTGTAATGATGAGACTTACATAAGCTCCTCTGTAGAATAGTAAGAGAACAAAATAATCCTAGCTTGAGCAGACATGATGACAGTGTTATATGGGATCAAAAAGGAACATAGTATGCTCCTATCAGCATAGAATTGAAAGGTCCCTATGAACATCTTGGTCTAGAAGTATACTCTTCTATGGGCATTAAACTCAGTAGAAGTTTAGTAATGGACTTCTCAATGTTTACAAAAAATATGGGTCTAGATGGAGGCATCGTCAAACTATATGATGATATGCTATTGGACATTGTCAAGGTCATCAAAGAAATAACAATAGATAGTAATAATAATTTTAAAGAGATATATGTTGTCCTAGATCAGAGGAATTACCAGAACTGCACCAACACGTTGAGTACGTTGTCGTGTTGTAAATCAAAACATAGTGTAAAAAATATAAAAGAATGCATTAAAATAAAAAGATTAAGATTAGAAGAAAGGTTGATAGAAAATTAGTAGTAAGAAGATACAATGGAAATTTACCTTGAAAAGTGAAATTTCTTCAAGTTAATAAAAAAAAAAAGGTTGAAGAAGTGGAAAAGACATGGGCTAAGAGGTCTTTTTGACCAAGAGGATAAAGAAGACCAGGAGGGAGATGACAAGGAAGGGTCGTGAAGAAGAAGGAGGAGAGTTTTTTTGGAAGGCATAGGATTTTTTTGATAGGCAGTATATATTTTTGTATATAGAGGAAACTTAGAGAGGATTTTAGATGCGAGTTTTTGTAGGTCTGTAGTAGACAAGATAAGAAACTCATAGAGACAATTCTCATGTCTTTTGATTAAGTATCAAGGGAGATATGAGTCGTGAAAGTTGCAAGTGTTTAAGACTAGGGCAGTGAGGGTTACTAAATTTCGGGCCTTGGTTCTTGGAAACCACTTAGACTTAAGTAGCGAAATTTGTTAGATTTTTGTTCCTTATAGAGTTAACTACTTTGTTTCAAAATCTCAAGTCAATATGACCTCTGAACAAAGAGTTATGAGTGAAATTGTAATTGGTTTGAATGAAAAGAGAAATAGAGTGAAGGTAGGGTTGAGGGTTTGTATAGGCAGTGCATGTGTGTGGGTTTTTTGGAGTATAAAGGGAGTTAGGAGACAAATTTGAGTGTGAAATTTTATAGACATGATCTATGTAAGTTAAGGAAGAGATGAGTGCAAGTTTGATACTCATTAGTCTTATAAATAAAATGTTATATTCTTTCAAAGTGACAGGGGTCTATCTCCAAATCAGTGAAGTTTGAGGGAGCATAACTTTGTGATTAGAGTAGTATTTTGAGTAAAATTTGTTGGGATTTGTAGATATATGAGTTTATTAAGTTATGTAAAAAATTAATTTCTATTGAAGTTATATTTGAGGAGTTATGAGGAAAATTGTAGTCGGATCTAGAGTTGTTAGAAGGCAAAATTAAAGAAGAAGAATGGAACCTATAACTCAAGTTTGGAGAAGGCTCTTGGAGCAATATTTGGAGGGTGTTTACAACATGAGATAAGCTATAAGCCTACCAAATTTCAGCACTTAGATCTTCTTTAATGAAGAGCAATGAAGGTGTGAAGCAAAGCGGGTCTAGAATCAAAGGCAGCATGGAGGGATTACTTTGACAACATGGTTCTCTCTAACCACATGAGCTATAATCAAAAGGTTTATGGGGTTTGCTTCTTTACTTCTTTAAGTACCTTGTGTCCAAATTTTGCTTCAATTGATGTGATATCCTAGGATTTATGGGCAAATTTGAGGGCAGGTTTCTAAAGGCAGAATATGTTAGGGTTAATAAAGTATGTTTTTATATAAATTCTTCAATTTTATGAACTTTATGAATCTCATCTTGCACTTGAGAAACTAGAGGCAAAAAAGACCCAGTGTTTCTTAGGACTAAGACTCTCATCACAACAACGTGCTCAGATCCAAAGAATTGTCCAGGGCATATGGGATCTATACTACTTGGTACATCTATCTTTAATCCTTTGCGCTTAAAAGATATAGTAAAAATTGCAGAGATGATATGCTTTAGGTGCACGTCAACTCTATTACAAAAGTTAAGCAAAGAAAGATATGCAATAAATGTAGTGATCATGCAAGAACATACAGGTTTGATCCTAAAAAAATGTGCCTTGTTGATAAGAAGGAATCAGGTTATATTGTGTCATCTTCTACTGTAAAGAGCATGTTCTATACTCTAACTCTTGAGTAGTTATATACTCTAGACTATGAATCTTCTAATCCCAAGGATTTTGTAATGGATTCTATACCTGTTGCCTCAAACTGTATTAGACTATCATCGGATCCCGATGATAGTCTATACAGACTCTATAATTCCATTCTAAGAAACAACAGTAATGCGCCTACCATCTACAGGGACTACTATAGAATAATAGGCAAGGACGTTCAAGCAATAGATGACAAGTCTTTAACAAGCAAAATATCTAGAAAAAATGATACATTCAGAAAGTACATTCTAGATAAGAGAAACAAGCACTGTGCAAGAGCTGTTATAACTCCAGATCCAAATGTGAGCATTAATGAGGTAGATATATCCGAGGCATTCTCCAATAATATAAAAGTGCAAAAGGATGGAGACTATGTAGTGCTCAACAAACAGCTGTCTCTTTAGAGAATGTCTCACATGAGTTTTAAAGCAAGAGTAATGGCAGATTCTTATACAATAAGAATTAATTCATTTGTTTGTTTAGCATTTAATACAGACTTTGATGGAGATGAGATGAATATATTCTGTATTTCTTTTTATTCATCAAGGATAGAGTGTGGGATGCTTCTAGCTGTTGATAAGTGCATACTATTATCCCAAAACTCCATGTCCATAATATATACAATACAGGACACAGTTACAAGATCCTTCATGATACATAAGATAAATAAGGTACTAAAGAGATCAACACTCCATGACTATCTTATAATATCTAGTCTTGATATCAATAGTACTAACATATACACCTCGAGAGATCTTATACTCTCTCTTGTGCAAACAATAAGAGGTAAAAAGGAACCATTACCTTCTTCTGTTACATCTAGTGAGATAAAAAATATAATAAAAGATGTTTCTATAAACGGTGGAAAGGAGGATGTTCTATCAATTCTTGAATCATTGCAAAAGATCGTGGACAGATGGCTTCTTGAAGAGGGGCTAAGTATAAAGTATGATGATTGTATATGTGATGTAGGAGTCATTAACATACCTAATGTGGATGAATATTATGATGATATATGTACTGTTCTTAACAATCTCAGAAACAAAAGCCAGAGAATAATAAAGTAGTCTCTTAATAGTGGTAATTTATTGCTTACAATGATAAGTGAGTGAAAAATTTTGGTCAACTTAGGACGGTCGTGTTGCTAATGGGTCGACAATAGACAGAGAGAGATTAAAGGCGATCGCGCGGATCATAGAACGATGGCGTAATCTTGATCCGTCTGTGGCTTCAGCAGAATGACGAGCTTTATTCTTGGATTCCATCCTCTCAAGGTCTCAATCCCATAGAATATTTCTTTCATTGTCAAGAAGGCAAAGAAGGTTTAGTCAACACTGGTATTAACACATCTGGTGTTGGATACATATAGAGATGCCTCTCTAAGTCAATGCAAGATGTAGTTGCTCAATACAATGGGACTGTAAGAGACGGTGAATATATCATATAATTTTATTACAGTGTCGTACTGTAATTGCTTACAATATGTAAAATCCACTCAAAATGCATAATATGCTTATAAATTTAGATGTGTGTTAAAATGATTAGTAAAATAAATTAAAGGGAATTGGTATAAAAAAATTTATTTTAGATTTTTATTTAGTTTGGTTATGGCTTTTAAATTATATAGAGCCTAAATATTTAGTATAAAGTCTTGAGAGGCAATTTGGGTCCAAAGAAGAAGAATTAAACTACTAAGAGGCCTATTTGGAAGGATGAAGACAAAGTGAGGATGAATGAAGATAAGGGGTGAAGTTCTTCATTGAGAGATTTGGAGTTTTTATGAAGGAGAAGTAGGCGCTTGAAGTTAAGGTGTGCAATTTGTACCTACTGTCACTCTTTTGAAGATTAGAGGAGTTGTATGAGAGCTTTTGAAGATCGGGAGGTGCGACTGGAGAGGTAATTTCAAGTTCTACACCTAATATGGAAGAATTTCTATAGTAGAAGTTTTAAAAAAGGAGATATTGGGAGTCAAAGATAGCAATTTGAATTCCAAGGTAGTCAGTATGCCGTTTATTTATAGTAATGGGTTTTGCCATATTTTAAGTTTCTGGACGAATTTTTGTCTAAAAATTTTCAAGAAGGTAAATCTTTGTGCTAAAAAGCTATACATCAAAGTTTCATAGCATTTGGACATTGGATTTATGAGACATGAAGAATTTAGTACTTAGGTGTTTGTAAACAAGTGTTTAAAGCTATTATTAGGGTTTTTACGATATCTAAAGATCGATAAAGAATCAAGAGTTGAAATTTGTTGTACTAGTTTTTAAAAGCACATCAGTACTTCATGTGAAATTTTAGCAAATTTGAACGGTTAGATTAAGAGTTATAGATAAATGAAATTTGAGAAAAATTCCCCTCCTACGGGTGAATGAGGGTTTAGAGTATTTTGATATAGTTGAGTGTTTTTGTAAAATAAGGCTTATGTTTTGGGTGTAATATCCCTAAAAGAAAAACTTTTATAAAATTTTGAGGGTTTTATAATTTTGGATCTTGATTGAGTATTTAGTTGCAGCCAGAAGCCCAGTGCTTTTTTGAGGCAGATTCTCTCTACCACGACAATGGAAAGAATAACTCAGACAATAGCCAGATATAAAAAACTTTTTATGCTCGATATTTATGGTAGTAATTAGAGCACTCAAATATTGTAGTCATTCTTTCATCGGCTGGTCCCTTGTGGATGCCTGTAGATACAATCTTTTTGCTCTTACATACATGACAAGCTTCTATACTCTCTTCTGCAGCAATGTTATTTCTTGTCTCTTCTACTCAAAAAAGGACTTGTTATTGATATCTTCAGACGTTTTTGATAGCTTGATACCCCTCATAGATAAAATAACAAACTTGGCACATGTATAGTTTCAAGGAAGGTGGATGTGGTGATGTTACTCAACTATTAGGTAAAAGAGTGTGGAAATAATATATTATAGAAGATCTTAGTTCAAAATATTGTAAAAAATTATCTTAAAAAAAATAGATAATAGTAAAAAGGGAATAAAACTAATGGATGTTAATGCTGCTTTTTTTATAAATGAGCTTCTATTTACTTTGTAGGGCCATAAGTAAGGCAAAATAAAGTAGATTAAAAAATAAAAAGATATAGGCATATATAAGAGGGAATTAAGAAGAGGTTTTAGAAAAATTTACTACAAAAATCTCAAAATAGATACCTGGAGAGGAACCAATTATGAGCCGGGGTCAGAATCTGACCTCGAGGCACAAAACCACATGCCTATGGCAGGTTGAGGGATTTTTTGCAGATTGGAAGGTGGGATTAGAGAGGAGGCAAGAGAATCTTTTTTTGAGCATTAGTTGGAAGTGATTTGAGTTGGTCATGATCTCAGGAATTAAGCTTTGAAGGTCAGTTGGGATTTTTGAGATCTTGAGCAATCTGCTAGTTGGATTAGAATAAAATTTGTGCGTATGGATAGTAGACTTGTTTTTCTACACATATGAGAGATTTGAGACTGATTGAATGGTAAAGAAGGGAGAAATTAGCACTAAAAGATCAGCATCAAGGTTGGAGAAGGAGGTCGGCCAACATCCAAGGAGTTTTTAGGATTTTTCTTCTATTTGGTAAGTTTGATTTCTTTCAAATTTGTTATGCTTATTGTTGACCAAGAGGTTGAAAGGTGTACAAAGTTTTAAATAAGATCAACAGTCTAATTGATAGATATTGAGGTTCTAATTTTTCCTAGGATTGATTTGAATTGGTTAAAATTTGGTTTAAGATTTGGTTAGGATTTGGTTTAGGATTTAGGATTTAGGACTTGATTAGAGTTGAATTAGGATCTAGAATTGAATTTAGTTAGGATTTTTTTTAGGATTTGTTAGGATTTAATTAGGATTTATTTTAAAATTTGTTAGGATTTGATTAAGATTGATTAGGATTTAGTCCGGATTTATTTTAGAATTTGTTAGGATTTGATCAGGGTTGATTATAATTTATTTAGGATTTATTTTAGGATTTGTTAGGATTTAATCAAAGTTGATTAGGATTTAATCAAAGTTAATTAGGATTTATTTAGGATTTATTTTAGGATTTGAATTCCTTTTGAATTATGTGTTGAACTTCTCGTCCATCCATGTTTACTATTAATTGACAAGGATGCAAGTTAGCAGATTAGCAAAGAATTAAGGAGAAGAAATCAAAACCAGAATAACTTCAAGAATAAAAAATTGGATGGACAAGAACAAGAACTATATCAAGAATAAGAAACTGGATTAATATCAAGAACAAGGCAACACTCTAGATTATTCCAAGACTTGTGTTGGCAAGACTGAGGTGCTCCTCAGTCTTGCCTCTTATTTATACTATAAGGCCTTATGTCCTATTGGACCTTCTAAGAGTATCTTAGAATATTCTAGAAGCTTGAGGAAGATTTTGGAAGACTCTAAAAAGTCTACGAGGAATCTTAGAAGGTTGAAGAAGATTCTAGAGGGTCCTAAGAGTATCTTAGAATATTTTAGAAGTTTGAGGAAGATTTTGGAAGACTCTAAAAAGTCTACAGGAGGTCTTGGAAGGTTGAAAAAGATTCTAGAAGGTTCTAAAAGATTACAAAAAGTTTTTAGTAGTGGCTTAAAGTATGTTCGTGACATCATCTTTCCTTCTAGCAACAAGTTTCACAAGAAGCTGAAGCAATTTGATAATGAAATCATATGCGTAAAAATTCTAGAATTCGTCGGAGTAGAAAAGCAATATATTCCGTCTTTTGTGCATTGGTTATCGGTTCAACAAGATCCTTGAGATGGCGTTGATGACCTCCAGATATAACCTTTGTTAGACCAACATCCCATTCAAGAATTTGTTCTTCGTTGCGACCTTCAAAACATCCTCCGAACATAATTTCTAATCTACTTGGAATCACCCTTCCAACTTCGAGGAGTATTATCAAAGCTCGGGCATTTGAATCAAGATTTTTGTGATGAGGCCATATCTCCAAAGACTCCAAGCATGGCCTTACTTGACGTTGGGATACTCCTTCTTCATCTTGTCCATGTTCTTCAAACCTAGCAGATTGTGAAAGTTGCAATGATTCCCTAGCCGCTTGTATGCCAGAAGAGTCTTTTGGCTCTTGTTCCTGTAATTCCCTTGAAATGCAAAGATTTGACATGATAACTAATAAACTTCTAGCAAGATCTATTTTATCCTAGGAAAATACAAGTGCAGGTCTTGGCGTGGCTCTTCCCTTTTAATAGTGGTCTTTTGTTGTTGATAAAAAGCGTCATTTAGAAGCCAAGAGATATTATTGTCCACAAAATCTTCAATGACCATTGAATCTAGGTTTATTAGGATATTATTGATAGAATTAGCAAACCTTCTTAGGTGCATTCTTAAAGTTATTTGAGGGTTCC